>UXSR01000132.1:0-72454 GCA_900604375.1 Mesocestoides corti
CACTAGCATAGCACGGACACATCACAGGTCTCACCAGAACACTCATAAAACAGGAACAACAGGGGTGTGCTTGCGTAAAAACAAAAAAAGTGGGGGAAGGTTTTGAACCAACACCGCAGCACCTTGTCCAGAAGATCCTGTCATAAAAAGAGATCATTGGTGCAGATGCAGAAGGTTCGATCAACGATTGATGCTGATGATAAGGCAAGGTATCCAGAACACGGCGTGCAGCCAATGCAAATGAGATTGAGGAGTGCCTTCCTGCAGTACATTTACCTCCCAATTAATCATACTTCTGCGACGGTTTCTCCATAAGGGATCTCAGTAGAGCCCGATTATTCAGTCTGAGCTCACGGAATCGTGCGCACACGTCCGGCTGCGTAGTAAGTCACCCACGGTCCCGGTTCAAGGTCGTTGGAGCCAAGTAACAACAACGGATACACATTTGGAGTAATTCGCCAACTGGAGAATACTGGAAATCCTGATTCAGAAGTACTTCAAGTCTTTAATGCAGCTAAGAACGTGGAATTGTGCAGCAAAAGCAAATTGGCGAAGCTTAAGTACGACGCGGTGAAACCCTAGGTGGGACTTGATTTGAAGTCGATGTGCTGGTCGTTCAGGTGCTTGATCCGTGTCAACTGTTAAAATCCTTGCGGGTTAAATGATGGCGATTGTGTGATGGTTACGCCTCGCATTTCCTAGCGCCTTCTTATGAAATGTTGATTGTAAGTTCAAGACTAATTGCGGTGGCGGTGGTGTGCATATGCGCCGGAAAGCAAAACCTAAGTGTCATTCCACGAATTTTGCTGGTTTGGCAAAACACGTGGCCCCTGGTTGAAATTATTGCACCAACTAACACAAAAATTGTTAAAATTGAGAAAGACCACCAGTTATCGGAAACTCAGTCGAGCGTTCCGAATAGCACTGCCAATACCACCAAATGCCCTCCTCTGACCTCGGAAGACACCGAGGCCCATAAACTGTTGGCCAGCGATGAGGTTCGGTGAAAAGGCGAGCCACAGAAGCATTTCACTTACCAACGAAAGTCCCACCCGATGGAGTTGAATCGGATAAGGCGAAATGATCGCGGTACACAAATAATAGAAAGAAAGGAAGAAGAAGAAGGAGGAGACAGATATGCTATGGGTAAAAAACGTGTAGCCAGACACGATGATACCTCCTAATTAAGTCAGATTGCTGACTGATATTTTCGAGTCACGAGCGTGAATCACAGTGGTCAATCTATCTGGTTATCTTTTGTCGGAGTTTTCATTAGCCAACCCGTATTCTACATTTATTCCAAGCAAACATTTGCCTTCACTCTTTGATGATAATGTGGGACTGTTTGTCAACTTGACTACATTCCGAGAAAGAAATTCAATAAGAGATTAAACAGTGTGTGGTTACTGTTGTATACCAGGTAGGGGTGGTGACCTGGGCTCAAAGCATCGTTTCTTTACACAAGAACCACGCGTGGCAAGGCTATGGTCGCGAGGAGGCAAGTGAATAAAACGGTTTATGCAACATGTGGAACTCCTGGTTGCCGTTGATAGTCATCTAGAAATTGCTTATTGGACGAGTGGCGTGAACAAACTACCACAGCGTTGAGCCTTCACTGCTTACCGTAAACTGACCTCGTTTGTTTTATAACAATTCATACGCATTTTTAATCGTTCTGAACTGTCTTTTCATTTTACTTCTACGTACTCATAAACGAGTAGTGTTTACACTTTGCGCTGTTAAGGCGACACAGCGTCCCAATGACAACCGCCAGTAAGATGACCAGAAGCGACAATTTACAAGTGTAATTAAAGCCACCCACATTTTGCAGCCGACCAAGTTCACGTTAAGGTGTGCGCGTATATGTGAACTACCCATCGTCACCAACAAATACAACTGAACTCAACGAAGTATCGCAACGAAGCGTTTCTCCGACGCAAGTAATCGGTAGACTGTGGCAAGTGAATTGAGTGTCGGATTTGAGACAAACTTGTCAACAACGATTCTGATGCGCGCAAAGGTGTAGCTGGAAGAATGATGCGGAAAAGAGCTCATAAGGGTTCTCGGACAAGCATGGTTGCTTCAGCCCAGGACAGTTAAACGGCACACTAGCCCAAGAGAGATTACCTTTTAATTACTTTGCTAGAAGGAGGAAAAAGGGACAGCAATGTTGGGTCGGAGAAGGCGGCATTTTAGGTTGCTAACCGACACGGTTGTGAGGTCCTTCCTCTTAAAATCAACAAATTGGGAAAAAAGCGGAGGATTTTTTCGTTTTAATGAAGAACGTGTAGCGAACGACACGATGGTCTCGTCGCCATGTTGCGACACTGGTTCTCACGAGAGAGGGGCTGAATTTAGAATAACGTAAGGAAACATCATCAGGCTCTTAGGACACCAGCAGTAGTCTAGAATGGCATTTGACTCTCACGACAATCATTTAAGTACTCCTGATCTGCCCCTCGCTTACAAGACGGCCGAGGTAAATAACATTTTTGCGAGTCTTGCAGTGGAAAGATCAGTCGGTCAAAATAAGGCCCGTGTTTAAGCTTAGACTGTTGACAAACATCAGCATTGGACCGAACCTAGTGCGCGCAGCTCAGTTTGTTATTTAAGTGTCAGGTGAGAATGTACATATCTTCGACCGCGATGCCGTTCGAATAGCCGCGAGTTATTTTCACGATGCGTAAATTGAAAGAAGAGCCTTTAAAGACTTTCAACGCTCGGGCGCCCCTCTGATGTAATAATAATGCCTGCATTAGCACTCAGAAAGTCACCTACTGATACTACAGCGAGTGTAGAGAAGATGAAGGAATAACATGATTCATAGAAATAATCTGCGCTCAGTTCAAACGTTTCTATAGTGAAATTTATGGAATTCCATTGGCGTTCGAAAATTACAAAACAACTGTAGAAAGACTAGTTGGCTTTTAAAATCACAGAAAATTGATTCGTTTTTTTAAAAATGGCAGATTTGATGGACTTATGCCTGGGTAATGGGATCTGCTACTTACCGGAAAAAGAAGTTAGGCAAGGGAAAATCGAAGCACTCCTTAGTAAGGTAAAAAATGAAGCAGTGTAATTGGACTGCGGCTTTGACGAATGAAGTCTCACCAAAACAAGAAGATACGCTCGACAGGACTCGAATGCCAGTCACGGGAAAAGCATATTTGGACACGCTACTAAGTTAGGAGTAGTTATGACATTGCGTTACTATAGTTACTAGGGGTACATGTGAAGTGAGCAGTGCGAAATGTTCCGACTCGAACAAAGTGGAAGTTTGGCCCACGAATATCTCAATGAATAAGCAATGTGTTGGGCTGATAAAGTTGAAAAACGAGGTAACCAATTGACCACGATGGCGGTGGTGATATTGAAGAGGAAGATGAGGACGCACAAACCTAGGCGGTACGCATAGCTACTAGTTATTGTTGAAGAATGTTTCAACGCAGGCGAAAACAAAGACGCCAAGGAGGAATACAGAAAACAGGAACGAAAAGATTGAATTCGCGAATACTTGTGTCATATTCACACGACATACATGTACGCAAAAATAGACGCCGCTTGTTTGCTAATTCACCATTTTCCTGTCCAAACGAACAACCGGAGATCGATTGCTTGAAAGCAAAAGTGACGACGCATACTGCCCAGCTCAACGAGCGAGCCGGATCAGCAAGACGGGTGATAAAGCAGATTGTAGGATAGAAAGTATGAGAGAGAGAGATAATGAAGGGGGCTAACGGTATTCAATAAACTTTGACTTTTCGTGCGGTTTGTTATTTACACCTGAAACAACCCTGAAGAGGACGTTTCTCAGACCGTCTTCTTCCCTTCCATTGGAATCTTCGAACTACACGCCCCAAGGTGGATCGGTGTGATAGCTGCGCGAATGGTGGCGAGGTGGAACGGTTCAAGGTAAACGGATTCATGGAGGTTAACGAACGCAGCCGACACGTCATTCATCGAAAGGCCAACGATATCAAAGGACATGCGAGGATTTATGTGAGCAAAATTTGTGAAGCTAACCCAACGGAGATGTTAGATATGTAAAGGCCTGGGGGAACAGAAGGGAAAGAAAACGGAGCACGCTATTCCGGAGGAAAAGGAGGAAGCGAAATAAGTATCGGCCGATTGATGTTACTGGATCCGCGTGACCGACGAGCCAGGTGAATTTGAAAGACAAGGTTTTCAACTTCATGCAACGATGAAGTCTTGAATGCCGACCGAATACTGGTGATTGTAGAAATGAAACGCCACCGAAAAAATGCCCATTCAATGGCTAATGCAAGCATATTCATTCCTATGAGGGATCATGTAGAAGCCTTCCAGTTACGCTTTTTATGCAGAGAACCGCGAACCTAGGCCCCTGGAACGACGATACAAGATGTTGATGCGACTGAAACATTCGGTTCAGACATCTTTTGCAGACAAGGCCAGACAGGGCCAGTTCAAAATAGCATTTTAGGCTTCTGGCTAGGTACACATAGCAAAAAATGACACCGTATTACATGTCTGACTTACTGTGCGGAGCAAACCTTCGATCCGGGAAGTAGCTTTAAGTTCAAATGACAAACAGAATTCACTTGAGACTACACACTCCGTTTTTGATCAGCTAAATGACAAAACCTTTGTTAACAATCTGCGCAGAAAGAAGGCGCGAATTTTTGTGAAGCAGAACAAACTTCAGAAAGTTGCATTACACAAGGAACTGCTAATTTGAATTAAAGACGAACAGATCATCAGCATTGAGGTGTATTAACGCAGTAATTTCACTCGTTGAGTAACCACACATAGGCGAAAGATTTAAGACCAAAACTTGTTTGGTTGTCCACTCTCTCCTTCAATGCCTATTTCGATCACACTGGGCACGAATTTTCTTGCGACTTCAGAGAAAACAATTGGCCTAAACTGGTGTTTTACTTCACAACGGAACGAAGAAGTGATAAAAGTGAGCTGACTGGTCGTCTCTACACAGAACCTTAACGTTCCCGCAAACTAAACGGTCGTTTTCACATTCGGAAAACAATAACTATAGACAGGTCTAGCAGCGATGTCCCATGAAAGAATTAAGGGAAACATAAAAAAACTTGGTTACACCAACTCAGAACAGACAATTTCGCATTCCAATGCATGAAAAGTCAGAACGCTAATGCATATGCAAATCGCATATGCGAATTGCAAATGTAGCATCCTAAAAACGGATAAATAAGTAATACTGAAAGGTGTAATTACTGAGAGAACGAAGTAGACTTCAATGTGATTATAAGAAAAGGAAAGAATCAATTAGACAAGTCACATGTTTGCTTCATTTCTGAAGTAGACTATTAAACGAGGGAAGAAGGCTGGACGGGGTTTGGCAAAGTGGATTAGAGCAACACATGCCACTAGTAATATTCGCACAACCACGACTCGTTAAGCCGGGAGTACCGTCGGACTAGTACAGAGAAGTAGGCAATACGCGGCACTCAAACTCACCTCAATACTGGAATCTTCACATTGCTATACACTGCTGTATCGACAACTTCAAGCTCTGCAGTGGGTGACTTGAGCGGTACCGCACGCCACATAGGGCCAGCAGTGGCTCCGAGATTGAAAGATTTGCTCATTTTATCCCCCCGTCTGTCAGCAAAAGGTGGTGGCGGCAGGGGCCGATGCAGGAAAGGGGTGGGGGACACCGCTCGCGTCGGAGAGGCACAAAAACTAGTCACCGGACTCCTAGGGCCCCCAAAAAAGACCGACGACGTGGGTCTGCTGAGGGGCGCGATGCGGGGAAGCCGGTCGACCGGCCCGAACGCGGGGGCTTGGTGGTGTGGGGTCTGGGGGTGCGCTCCAGTCGTCTCACCATCAGGCCAGTATATGCCCGGCGGAGCGGAGTTGAATTCACTCCGGTCCGACCGACTGTTTGTGCGCCTTACCACGCCGGCTTTCAGACGCTCCACCTGTGCGGCTGTGTAGGTCCCCTCGCCGTACTCAGGGATCCTTGGTAGAAACCCAGCATTGGGTGACTGATAGTTAACCTGCTCGTTCGCCACGGGAAACACCTCCTCCTCTACCTGGCCCCTCGCGATGCGAAGCGCCTGCTCGAGTGAACTCACTGTCGGGGCGCTAGTTTTGTGGCTGGGAGAGAGGGTCCTAGTGCCTGACTCGGCGGGTTTTTCTGTGTTAGAGGCAGCCGCCGACGAGTGCCTACGCCAAAAGACCTGAATGAAAGACTTGATTGGCTTTGTTGCATCTTCGGCAGAGCCTTCACGGCGAGACTTTCGATGCTTCTTAGACGAAGAAGATCCGTGCCCGAGGGCCATTTTGCTTGGGTGTGAGTGTGTTGACAATGTGTGTGTGTGTGTGCTAGTCGTTATTAATCCCAAGTGTCATCGTGCTCTGCGCGTTACACAGACGCGCGCGCGCCTTCGCGAATTTTTGTGAGGGTGCGTCGGTGCGTGTGAATTTCACTCGCATGCACATCGTTGGCGCGTGCCAGGAAAGCCATAAGCCAATCAAAGCACAAGGATGAATGAAACCGTTGACTGACGCGTCAGTGGCTACAGCAATCACCGCCCAGGCACTAACAATAGCCAATCAACCGCGGCAAAGTTCAAATGTACGGCTAACGCCACATTATAACAAGTTTTCACGCACTTTGCGAAGAAGGCTGGGCGGATTTACGAAAAAAAGGAGGAGAGCGCGACAAGCATCCATTGGGGTTCCAGCAATTTGCAACGTTAAATAATCACCTTTCCAAAAAAAGGCGAGACAGCTGCGGCATAATGATGCTTAGAGCAATTATGTCACGCATCATTAAGCAGTGATGGCATAAAGGATAATAACTCAATTGGTTCAATTTTTGCAATTACCGTGACCCTGGCCACTGGCATATTCAAGGGCCCAACCATGCTTTTCAACACCACACCAAAATGGGTTAATCGGATCGGCGAATACTCCCTAATCCCTAATCACACAGTCCACAGTAATTCCACACTGTTCGTATCTTCACCTTTGCCGCCGTGTTCTCATCACTTCGCGTCTTTCCATTCTTCTCTAGGGTGTAGTAATTACACCATAGAACTTCGATCAATGGTTCGAGACCCGCGTAATAAAATCAGTAACTTAAGGAAGTGGTGTTTATGCGGTGGGATCGATTAAAACAAAGTGTCAATAGCTAAACCGCTATTTTAGAGTAGACCCCAGCAATAATGCTTCACGGCATTATGAAGGAGTACATCGACTGAAATGAGTTGATTATCTGAAAGATGGTGGACCCTCAACACTATGTTGAAAATAGCATTTGGTGTGGTTTGGCGGCGAAGCCTGGAACGATTGCCAAGGCCTACGCTGAGGTTTAACCGCTTCGAGACAGAAGGCTGCTCAAATCCTACTCGATGCATCAGCAAATGATTGGAGTTTGGTCTACAGCTAAACAAAACAGGCAGAATAATCACTAGCCATTATCTGTGAGACTCGACGTGGTCTGTAATTATCCTGGTGACAAAACAGCCAATTGGATGGCTTCATGGAGTAGAATTAGGGCCCACAACTGGTGTTTTTAGTTATCCCAGAATTCGCTCCTCACGCAGTTAGCCGGTTGTGCAAGCGATAAATTCATTTATAGGTGTCGCCTCCGATGACAGCCAAGGTTAAATGCGTGTCAGTTAGTTCTGGCACACAATGGGGTAAAGTCCAAGGACAAAAAATTCTTGTGAAGTATGCTATGGGAGTTTTAGCACCTCAGTATGTGCTTTTTAATGAAGAGTGTGCCTTTTAAGCTAGTAGTAGCAGTAGTAGCTACTGTTGACAGAATCACCAATCAGGATCAAAATAACCACTCAAATTTGATTGGACCGAATCAATGTAGCCTGAAAGTACACAACAGCTCTACGAATATGAATGGTTTACATAGACACTGAGAGCACATGACCACCACAAATACTTCTGATCGAATTGCCAGCTCTCAGAAGAAAAAAAGAAAAGTACTAGTTACCCCGAAACACAGACTTTCAAGTTAAGGCAGCAAATGATATTTAAAAAGACGGAAGAACATGAAAGATGACATGTCTCGTGGAAGGGCTTTTTTTTCAGGAGGATACGAGTTCAATCAAATCTGATTGCAGGAGGCAAATGAAGATAAATCGATTTCCGATAAATCAGGAGAAAGTCTGCGACTCAACAACGCTGAAAACAAAGCAAGCCAGCGTATAAGCGACCAGCCAATGAAAATGAAGTACGTAGGAGGTGGAGGGGACTCCAGACAGACGATGCATCCACTAGACAACTCAAAAACTTCGATCGATGGCACCAAAATCAATAGCAAGCAACTCAAATGTTGACGAGTGTTGGTAAATATGACGCACGGATTCCCCAGAGTTGGAGGTCATCACAAGCCACAGGAATAAACAATTGTGTAGTCATTGCAAAATTACGACTTAGATACACCCATACTCTTGAGCCAATTAGGACAGGTTTGGCAAAAGTGGTGGCGGAAAGACTAACAGCATCTCCATTTTGAATGCTCGACAGTTAGATGGGTTTTATGACATACTAACTTTATGAGTGTGGTGCGACAAGGAATCTTCTGTGATGGCGCTTGTGTGGGACGAGTATTAACACGATTGAAACAAGTTCAAAATAATCATGCTACTCACAAAGCATCAGTACACCTGATAATTATGTCAAATATATGTGAGGTGAAGTGAAACTTACTCAAATTTTGGATTGTTGTGGGAGGAAACGTCGCGTGAATTGGACAAGCTCGATGACCCCGAGTCCTGCTCCCACCAACAACGTGCACCATGACTGTTGGTACCGCTTCTTCGACCATTCACAGCAACGAATCCAGAAGAACCCGAGGCGTCCCTTAGGTGATTGTTTGCATTCAGCTTAAGGCTGTCAGGAGAATCTACAAGGGGAGAGGTGACAAAAGCATGGAATAAATACAATCGAAATTGCCCGACACTGCGCCAACGTTGAATGATACATCCTCGCTCCGTTCACACAATTACTTTCTTGTCACGCCACCTCGATCATGACAACTATAACAGCAACCATGGCCACAATATTTTTGTGCTCAAAATGGCAATTTTTCAGCCAGTGTTACACTGGCTTGCGTTAGACAAGAAATTCGCTTATTGGTTCACTGAGAGAAGGCATAACAGTACATTGACGGGACCAGAGCTTGATACCTTGCGTCGCACAATAAATTGTCTCCCTCTCTCTCCCTCTCCCTCCCTCCCCCTAGCCCAAGAGTCAATTCAGAATGTCGGGGGCACAATATGGGGCTGACGACGACTAGAGGGCAGTGAATAAGTGCATTGCAAATTAGGGCGGCGGCGGCGACTCAAGCACGCCACATTTAGCCGAGTGACAGATGCTATCGGTAGGCAGGTTGATTCACAAAGCCCGGCTTCTCCAAGGGGCGTGCAGGCTTCTTTTTTTGCCTAAGCCCAGTTTTCCGGCTTTGTTAACACGCACAATTGACATCCGCCAGAACACCAATGGATAAAAAACGATAACACCAATATGCAATTTATCATGCAGAACGAGAGCATTGAAACGAAGGTTTGAACCGGGCTTAAATTGCGCGATAGCTTATCACCACCAATTGAAATTCAATATCCAGTAGGAAGGGTTGTCTTGACCAATCAAAATTCTGCTGCCAATGTTAACCAGCACCACGTTTGGTTTGGTGTGGGGGCCTTTGTTTACTGTTACACAAGCAGTCATGCGTTTTGATTTGCACCAGAAGCAAGAAAGTTTGCGCTGTAGGCTCTGTTAATGGTGCAAGCGTAATTTAGCCAAATACCGGTCTTGACGGTGCTGTTGTACGAGGCACAAAAAAACAGGTGGAAGGTGGATCCCGATTCAGCGCGTGCACACACACACAACCAGTCCTCTCAATCCATACGTTTGGCAGCTCGCCAAGCAAACTTTTTCCTGCGTCTAGCTGCTGACGGTCAACAAACCTGGTCTCGTTTTTTGAGGACGACTTTCGACTGCTTCTCGGGAAAACGAACTCATAAAAGGGATTTAGAGGATGCTGAACAGGCGGCCGGGGGTTGGATTTCGTCGCTGGTGGAGAGTAACATTACCAAATTTGAAAAATGGAGCTTTGACGGGCCTAACGCGAAACCTGCGGTTGAATGTCACAAATTGCGAAGACCTCGAATGTTGCTGCCTTGTAGGGGAAATGGACGACACGCACTAATGTTTTTTGGCTTTGAAAGAAAGACGTTTCGATGGCAACCTGAGAAATGTTCGTGCAAACTTCACATTTCATTCCGATTACACATGTCATGGGCTGGGCGCTTGGCTGTGCAAGAAACCTGTCGAATTGAGATTGACACCCGTATCTACCACGCGTTTTCTAGAACAGGGGTAACGCCACGTTACCAAATTTGTGTCGACCGGATGCAATTTTATCGTAAGCTAGCTAACCCGCTCGACAAGACGATTGCATATGGGTCGGCGATAACGTCGTAGTGTTTGCCTCATAGTTGTGGGCTTACATAGTTGCAAAAACACCACGCTCAGCGTCTGTATTGAAGAAGGGGAACGACTTCGACACAGCATGACCAGCCCTATAAATGTTTCATTACACCCGGCAAAATCACCGTAAACGCACAGCGGTTAAAAAGCCTCGGAGCGTCACGTGACCATGGGTGGGACCAGGCCGTTTGCGTCAGCTGCCGGGGCATTGTCTACAACAAACCCGGTTGATACGCCGGTTTTAATTACGGCCGCCCCCATAGAGGGATGACGGTGTGCGTGGCCTGTCCCATTTGGCAGTCCGTTATGCGGCCTGCGATGACGGTGTGTGTGTGCACGTGGACTCTTTTCAAGCCCGACTCCTCCTCTAAGTCCCACCACCTCCCGCCGCCCGCCCCCCAACGACCAGCAAACAGCAAAAGCCTAGGCTGCGCGTGTCCCACACGGTGCTTGTGGGGGGCACGCGTGTCCCACTGAGTCCGTTGATGGGCGCTAGAGCAGAGCAGATGGGGAGGCAAGGGAGTGTAGGGCAGCACAGAGGTGGCGGGAGGGGGAGAAGAATGAATAGGTGCCAAAAATGTCGCGGCAGACACTGGGAAAGTGGAAACGAACACCACTAGGAGGCAGAGGGCGAACGAGGTAAAATTCGACGGTAATACTATTAAAGTGACGGAGTGGCACGTGCGGATGCGGATGGCTTTGGTTGGATTGCTGCACACACTGACGTCAGTTGTGGTCGCGGCCAAACTTGTTGTAATTAAAAACTCGGTTGGATTGCTCTGGCGCGACAATAAAAGAATTTACGATGGGAAAACCGCTGACAATAAGCCGGGGAAGATGACAGGGAAAAGATAGCCTACTCAGATGGTGGGTCAGGAATGTGGAAGAGCAGTACGAGGAGTCGGAGGGAATGAAGTAAAGTAGCCTATTCATTAGATACCAGGATTACCTAACGTATTTATATCGCCAACGCAAGAATAAACATTACCCTGAGGACTAGCCGCATGGTACGACTCTCTGTGGTGCTCAGTGTCGCAGTAGATTGTGGTTGCGAGGCTGGCCCTACGGAAGGCGGACTTCTTTGGGGAGCAGCCCCTGCGTTTTGCGTCACAGGGCTCGTTGTAAATCGAGTCGCCACGATCCGAAGTTGTTGGAGGTGCCACGAAACTCGAGGGGTGATGGTGGTAATGATGCGCCCGCGAGGGATTGTAAGTAGAGTGACGATTGATCGCTGTGCCTGGAGGTGGATCACTCAGGCGCGGAGGGGTGATCTTCCGCAGGATCGACGGAACCGACTCGCTGTGGTCGTTGAAACCAAACGACTCCTGATACTCCTCCTCCAAAATTGTCTGTGCAAAGGTGGAAAAGGAAGGATAATCGAGGGAATCGTATTTACATCAAGAATTACTGGAAAAAACTCCCGACTTGAATTGGGCCCTTTAGCCAACGGGATCAGAGGTCTTGAAACATGAAACGGACACAGTTTAACCAAGAAACGGACAATAAAGCGGATTCAATGAAGTAATTTAGGCACTCATGGGAATAAATCAGCGTAGTTTGACCGAACTCCGTGGTATTTGCATTCTCAGATGATTTCCAATCAGAATCGTGCACACAGAAAATGTCTTTCAACAAGATAGACCCTTTGGGAAAACAAAAGTTCAGCAACTGGGCAGTCATAAAAAAGCTCCCGTGTCAGAATACCGGTTGCACATTTTTCTAAATCCCTAGAACCTCGCCCCTTGGTCTCAATTCAGTAGTTGACTCGTCTTAAAGCCATTTCAGTGGAAAATTCGTACTCCAAATTGTGTTTTGCGATGTCTAGTCGCTAATAAGTCAAAGGCGATTGCGGCGGCGTTGGTAACGTGATTTTAGGTAGAGACGCGCGAAATAACCCAAAAATATATTATTCCTAGACATACACACATAGGGAGTGCGCAATGAGCGACTACGAGCTACGAAATTCGCTCTCGGGGTGGGAATATTAATGTTTTTTGAATACAAATTTCAGCGAGACAGGAGTGGATCACGTGAGGGGTGGTAGATTGGCTAGAACCGGCAACCAGAGTTGCGGCCAGAGTTACCAGTGAACGAGGTGGTGGGATAGCGCAGAATTCGCCCACCACACGACAAAATTGTTCACGCAAGGATTTTAACTGACTAGAATAACATTCAGACGATGGCGTCCGGCATTCACTTGCCGTCACGTGGTCACGTAGGCAGTCGGTGGCATTTTGCAGTCAAAATGAAGAAGTGCTAACTAATTACTTATATTAACACAAGAATTTGGTGGTTTGTGTGGCGCTAATAATTGTGGAAGTGACACTGCCTTAAGACAGACACAGGGAATTTATTGTATTAGGATTCATCTAGAGACAGACATTAAGGCCTACAATCACCGTGGACTTGACACATTTAGAATAGGTCGCTGCATGTGTTTTGCATATTGCGATTTCCTTCACCTGCAAAACGTTACTGAAAACCAGCGGTACATACTTCGTGTTTGGGTCACAGAAAGGACTTTGATAAACGCATCCCGATTTCAGGGCATAAAAAGTGATGATAACGTGGTGGTTTCTTGTATGTACGGACTCATCTCCGCCAAACAGGCCAAAATGCAAAGTCACTCTACAAAGCACACCAACTACGCATCGACGAGGGAATTGGAACGGAATTGGAATGCCGTGGATACGTATTGTTCGCCCCTGGCGTGTGACAATTACAAAAGCCACCAAAGGAGGCGAATTTTCGCCCCTACCGGCGGTGCGGATTGGACACCCAAATTACCCAGCGTGCCCACAAAACCGCGTCAGGCAGGCAGGCAGGCGTTGCCAGAATCTAGTTAAACAACACGTGCAGCGTCGGACAAGAAGTTGGGCGAGACGCTAATTAGAGCAGCTGCAGAGATATATTACCAAAAAAGCACAAATTGGAATGCGGTTGTTGTGGACGAGAGAACAACTTCGGATTCAGGTTTCTCACACGAGGAATTTCTTCCGCCACGCTGAAAGTGCTCCGAGAGGCGGAACTGTTAATGTGCGGCTTAGCTACAGGCTTGGCTCGAAGAGCGATGTGTGAATGCACCTCGTCTTAGATGGGGAACAACCTGATGCATTCAGATTGCACCCGACTCCAACGAAGCACAAATGGCAAATTTACTTTTGCGCAAATGATAAACTAAACTGAGTAAAAAAATGTAAAAAATATACATCCATACCTCCAAAGGAATTGCGTTACACCTATGCCTGTAATTACCCGATATGAAACTGATCGGTGGATCCATGCAATCGCTCACAAATATTCATTTACAAACAACGATAGTTAAGCCGTTTCACCGGACTTTTTGCGTCCGGTAAAACGTTGATTCAACACTTGTTTATCTTCTTAATTTCCTCAGAATTCATTAATTTTGCATGGACACAAGCCAGACGTTTACTGTGCATTTCAAAAGAGTCATTTCATTGGTTTTTTTTGTACTCACTTGTCGGAGAGTAATTCCAGAAAGTTACAAAATGTCAGGGCGTGTTTGATGGTAATGTGTGTAGGTGGAAGGTACTGAACATTTGCACTTAAAGCCGCCTAATGGCACGGTTTTGTTTCGTAGTTTTTTTCCAATTCATTGTTTACACATTAGCATTGGAACCATTCAGTTCCACACAAACTGGCCTTGACATTTGGTAGACGCCCAATGCTCTGCGTGATTTTCGGTCCGTAATGCAAACATGAGGATGAATTAATCGCAATCGAGGCACGTGAACGAAGGTGTCACTGTTTCACGAAACGCCGATTGTATTTGAATTTTACACGTGTTTCGCTGTATTAAGACACGGTTCAGACACAAAAATGCGATTCATGAGACCACGGAATCATCGGTTTTGAATTTACCGATGTAGAACGATGTCCAGGGGAAGATTGCCAATAGAAGTCCTTGTTTTGAGGGATTTGTTGCAAAAAATTATCAGCATTATAGATAATCGAGCCACGAAATTGTAGATGTCGTTAAAACGCGACCAAGTGCTAGCTTTACACACAATTTCTGGCTTATTAAAAAAAATGCAACGTTTTGACCGAGTTTCGGCCGGTGCAATATAAAAAGAGCTGAGAGGACCGAGCTATGGGAGAGGGTGATTAGTCAGCTCTGCGGTGCATCGGTTACTTTAGGGAAGAGAAGTAGACAGAGGGCAGCTCCGATTCGGGACAGGCGCTGACGGTGCCAACGAGAAGCAGGTGCTTCGGACGCATTCGGTTGAGGGCTACTCGATAGTTGTTGGCGCAAATAATACATCTGGCGCCGACTTAGTGTTATCGCAATACCCATGCGCATGCAGGTGGACGCTGTGCGCAGTGACGCGCCGGTGTGAGTAGGACACACGCGCGCACACATGACTGGGTTGGACACGACGACTAGTGATAATGGCAGACAAGATAGTACACGCGGTTGGGACAAACTTGTGCCTGTTCTGCATCTGTGTGGCCACGGGGATTAAGCCTTTCCTGACGTACCATGAAGAGTTTGAACTATCTAGCTCGAGTAGAGTAAGAAGCACGTTTTAAACCCGGACCGAGGGGTCTACACAAGGAGCTACTTTTCTTACAAGTGGGCTGGGGAGGTGGTGTACAGGACAGCTGTTTGTGATCGCTAGTCAGGACCCCTTCTTTCTGGCTAAGTATCAATGCGACAATGAACAGTATTTTTCGGTAAAAAAAAGTCTAAAGAAGACATTTGAAATTAAGGCCGTCCAACTGGTCATTATCTATGCATAAACGCGATAAAATCCCACACGCACACACACAACCCATCGGACACGCTACGTGACTCAGCCCTCACCTCACGCACGCAGAGCTCCGTGACATGGACGAGCGATATGACAGTGGAAACCCCTTGATCCACTCGCTTTATTTACTCTCGTACTAAGGCAGAACGCCTTGTAACCCATCTCGGGCTCGCGACGTTCTCATAGCCACGGGCAAAAAGTTGCCAATGCTGTGGCCAATTAACACATCGCACTGTGATGATTGTGAGGGGACAACACAAACAGCAACAACAACCAGAACCTCCGTGCAGCAATCTGGCACGGCGTGGTACACAAAATTATCTACGCAGTAGACGACCGCTTCCACAATATCTTAATGGCTAGCATTAAGAGTTGTAATAAGTACTCCTGCAGGAAAAAGGTTGACAGCATTTTCGGAAAGTGGCTGAACGGCTGCGCCAGCGACACGCCCCTCACTGCCTCCACTACCAAACAATCTTATGGAATTTAGAGAAAAAGGTCACAACAATGCTATGGAGAAAATGAGGGAACATCCAACGCAGTCGAAGGTGGGGAGGGGAGGGGAAGGGATGATCAATCGGACTGGAGCCATCAAAATATCACGAAACAGGGCAGTAAGTAACAAGGGGTCAATCAAATACAAACTAACGCTATCAGTTGTTTAGATAGTGCTTCACAAGTCCTCTCTCAGATACAAATCCTGTGAAATAATTACGGATTCGAACTACATGTTGAATAAACGGACCTCGAGGTAAGGCAGTTTTTCATCAAGAGATCAAATTCGCTGAAACTACGGCTGGAAGGGACAATAAAATCCGATTACTCAAGTCCGGTAAAGCGAAGGGAGATGGCTGAGGAAGCAAGAAAGTGGCATTAATGAAGGATGACGAGGAGCAGAATGCAGAACAGCAAACAGAGTTAGAAAAATTGATAGCAACTTTAAAAAAGGGGAGAAAGTAGGTAGTGAGAGGAGGTTGGTCTGACGGAGAAAGCCCCAGAATGAAGAATAACAGCAGGGGCTGAAGGTGGGGGAGCAACATCGCTTCCACCTCCATCCACCTACGGTTGGGAGCACCTCGGAAGTGTGTGGAACAGTTAAAGGGGAAGGATATTGACGAGTTAACACATCAAAGGCCTTCAGACAAGGCTAATTACCTACGCAATTATGGTTGTCCGTGGCTAAATGCCACCGGCAAGGTGCATAGGCTTCCGCAAGACTACCTCGAGCGCTGAGTTTGCGTAATTAGTCTCCATTGGCAAACAAATTAAAATTGCTTGTGTCAGTTGGTGACTGGGTGTTTTGACCGACGGAAACAAACAAGACGCGCCGACGACACTTTTGACATAAAAGACCACGCAAAGATTCCTGAAAGCTGACTTGATGGAAAACAAATTCTGCTCGAAAAGAATTTGAAAAAAAAAAACTTTTTTAAAAGGTAAACACTACGTGAAAGAGGGCAGGCAACGTAGTCCGTCGCTCAGCCAGTCAAGGACACACGAGATTCACACACACAAAAAAATTAAACGGGCAAATAAATCGAGGGGCATCCTTTGCATGAGACTGCAGACCTCTCAAGGCCAAGGTGGACAACCATTTTGGTAGTCTAAATAACCACACTAGTGTGCCCAAGGATTTGTTAGCCAAGAGGGAGCGCCTGAGATTGTGCAGCTTTTTGATCCGTCTCTCTCGACTGACGGAATCCGCGCATTAGCGTGGGTTGTCAACACCTATAAGAATGGGAGTTGAGGAACCCCAAAATCTTTCTTCACAATTCAAAGCACGCCGGAATGCTCGTGCGTACTCCGAGTGCCCTGGTGGAGAGGCCTATCGCTGTTGTAAAGGCTCGTCGGGGACAGGGGGGCGTTCGAGACAAATCCCAGGCAGGGTGGAAAGGCAGAAAGCGCTGTAAACAGACAAGGTAGGTGCTGCGTCGAGCAATGGCCAGAAATTCTCAGGAAGAGAACCACATAAACAGATGCAACGCCAAGGCACGAGACGAGGGGCTCGGAAAAATGTGATTTCAGGTAAAAAGACAGATAAAGTGACTTAGAATTATTCACACCTAATGTGTGCAAAAAACACAAAGAAATTACCAGGAGAGTGGGTTTTTAACATTGCAGCCCGAAGGCGCAAACAACGCAAGCACCGAAGACGGTTTATTCGAAAAATGATAACCAAATAAGGTAACAAAGTCAAAGGCTTACAAAATGGCCGAACTTTACCTACAAACGACGCTTTAACAAATAATCAATGATCCAAACGCGAAAAAGGTTTCGAGATTTTGGCGGAACAAAGAGGGTTCAGGGGCATTGCTGCGTAAAAAGTGTTAATCACGATGCCAACAGGCCTGGTTGGCACAACAGCCCGATTTTGACCATTTTGTTTTAAAACAAAATTGCTTTTCACAGCAGGAAAACAACAATTACAAAATGGACGCAATTTACTCGTCAACTAAGCCTAATCAGTTGCGCGAGCGTTCAGCAAAAGTGTTTGACTCTGTAATCGAAACAATTTGGAGGTCGGGGATACAAGAGCTAGAAAATTTTCCAAAATTTTCGCTAGAAAATTTGAGGTCAGCAAAGGTGAAAAATAAATGAAACTGTAGGAAGCGGAAAAAAAATTGAGCAGAGCTGCAAATATTTTCAATTGTTTTAAATAACGTTGAAAAAGCGAGGTTATTCAAGCTTTTAAACACAGCAACAAGGCGATTTGATCTGTAAGGGTGATTTACCCGGACTAAAGGGAGTACTGACAGAAACATGCATCCTACATTAGAAAGACGATCACATTTAAATAATGCAGGAGGTTAGTGACTTAAATAAAGGGACATCGGTGAGTTAGTTTTCGTAGTCCTACTAACACAACTGCCGGAAAGAAACAGAAGCAAACTAGAGGAAGAAGGGGGAGTCGTCATTTGGGCAAAGTTAAAAATAATTTCCATATGGCGGGCTATTTCCTGGTCTTTATCTGCAAAGCGTGGGGAGCCGGTGTGAAGGTGCACCTCTACACACAATTGCGCTTTCCAGAAATAACTGGCCCCAGCACTGGACACCAGGAACTAAGCGAGAACTATTTGTCGTGTCGCAATGTGGTTATGAATTGAAAGCCCGCCTCAGGGTAAAAACAACACTTTTACCGCTGTTGCAAGAGGTTGTTTTGCCTTGAAAAAGGAATGAACGGAGGGTGGAGTGGAGGAGTGGCTTGTAAAGAAAAAAAACCCATCTGTCAGACAAGAGGTAAATTAGTGACAGGCAGCAAAACTTTATTGGATGTGCTGAACCGACACTTCCTGTGGGGCAAAAAAGTTGCATTAGTTTAGTTTTACTTCCTTGTTTTGTGTTGCAGTGGTTACCGGTGCTCCAAGTCGTCATTTTGGAAAATCGAAGGCCCGGTTCCACAATATCTGGAATCTGTAATGAGAATCACTAACACAGGTGGAAGCAAGCAGCTCCTTGCAAGCCAGAAAGCGTGACCGACAGTTTTCGCGGACATTCGTAAACAAAACAGTAAAAAAAACTTGGAGCATGTGGCAGAGGAGCAGACACAGAGGATGATAGCCAAGATAAATGGCTGCAAAGATTACCTCAGCGAAGGGAGAAATCTCCCAAGCACGTGTCTACTAATTCAGTGGTGTCGCATTGCGCTTGGTCTGAAAAAGTATTTATGGATACGAAAAAACCACAAGCGCAAAATAAGCACTTTGAGGTGTGACAGCACGAAAGCAACAGAAAACAACACGAAAACAACAGATTGTACCATTTGATGAGAATAACAGTCGATTTTAAAATAACCCACGATCGTAAATTTGAAAACAATTAGATTGTTGAAGTTGCCATCGCTCGAAGTTCACGAAAGTCCACAAGAAGAGCTTCAAAAGAGCTTGAAATCGCTTAAACCTAGATAGTAAAAATGCTGCATAACGCTCAATTAAGACAAAATCCTCCAGACTTGATCAAATCACTGAATGAAGACAATTACAGTTGTTATGAGAATTTCTTTTAAAGCTTTCAACAACTATGCCACTACCTTTGGGGCCTAGTTGATAAACACAGTCCATGTTAAAAAATCGAGAACTACTCAGCAACTTGCTACGAGGATGGTGGATTCCTGTACAAAACCCAACGAAGACCCTACGGGAGACGATGGCGCAAGTGATGTTACAGTAATGGTTCGCTTGACCGATAACAGGCGCTCTAACATAAACACTTTAACTAAATCACCTATTTCACAAAAATTGTGAGCTGAAATGCCAGACAAAAACCGAGGGTCTATGTGTCCGTGACACTATTTGAGGCGTTTTATTTTCAGAGGTTGCCGGCAAAATGCTTGCTCCTCTCACAAATTTTAACCTCGCACCTACAATGGATTACTAAAACCCTGATATACCTGCCAATTACAGGCAGTCTCATGTATCGGCAAATCGAAAACGAAGGCATAGCGCGGTTACACAACGAAGGCCAGGTGGCGTGGCACAATACAACAGCCACCTGGGAAGTTTTGTGTACTGGCACAAAGAAAACAACGAATAGATCCTAGCAACAGATTGCAGGCTTGTTTGAAACCACCATACATGGTAGAGTTCAAGAATCGTCACCTCTCATTTAGGTAGATAGCATTCAACTGGCACCCTAAGGGGATTATTTGATGACTCGACTGTTTGGGTAAACTCTAAACCCACTTTCCTATATGTTCTCAACTCATACCGTCCTATGTTTATAACATTATTGTTCAGTCATCTATATTCCTGTTTATTGATTATCGAAGGCATCCTTTTCGATGCGGCAGACATTGAGCATATTGGAACAGCCCCTTGACTTTTAATGGGATGTCGCTAAAACATTATAATCTCAACGGGGAATTTAAGAAAACTACGTGTGATCAGGCCACGAACTGGCGACAATGAAGCCCAAGAAGCACACTACGAGTGGATACGAAATGCTCGCGGACTTTTTGATCGCTGGTCACGGAGAACCATTTAAAACTGTACAAAAGATGCCGTAGGCCATCTGAGACAATCTCTCCCTCCGGAAACGGCGAAGTGCATCATTAGAGGCGGCTGTTGTCATTAGGCACCCCAGGCACCAACTTGTCTTGCACGATACGCCGAGTGAATGCTGCTAATTTGATCTACAAACAACCTGGCATCCAGCTTACAGCACACTGCAACATGCCAATTTTTTTTCTTCATTTAATAACATAAATCCATGGTTATTTAATAATTAGCTAGACATACAACGCACCTCCTACCGAAAACCTCTCTTGTCTGGGATAGATAATTTTAGGATTATATTCAAAACAAGTAATATGAGAGATTTTGGAGTTATTAAAAGCCGTTAAAAAATTAGTTTATTTGTAAATAATTCAATTAGATATCTGGAAAATGCAGAAAATAAAAAGAAGACGAAAATCAGAAGAAAGTAGTACAATGTTTAACAAGTGGCGAGGACAGGGATGGTGTGAGGATAACATACATTGTGTAGACCACCTAGATATTGTTGTCTAAAGTAAAAATGTGTCTGTGATAACCGACTTGCTTGTCGAGTTGCACCTCGCTTTTACAAGTTGGTGATGTGCCAAAGGAATGGAATTCCCATTTGGAAAATAGGGGCTTAGAAGAGCTCTTGGTTACTTTACCCCTCTCCTGCGGAAAACGGTGGAATAATTATCACGTATGATTGTGTGGCGTAGTGTGAACGGCTTGATTTATGTCACCCAAACGAAGTGAGAAACCACGGTGGCACAATAAATATGCAGCCGCACAAAGCCCCACCATGGGATGGGCGATTGTTAAAAACTCATGCGGCCAGGGCCCAACGGACCACGTGGAAATTTCTGGGGTTTTTCACAGTGGCGCGAATGATACCTAAAAGGTCGCATTAAACGTCAGGCTGGAAGGACAGAGCATTACTTTTTTCCAAACACTACACTCACAAAAGACGGGGCATGCTAGGAGCAAACGCCTTTCCACCTCTTAAAGATACAAATGTTGAAGCAACATCATCAACAACTGTCAGAACTTTCGCATTGCCGGTACCTCTTATTGGGTTGGCTTTCACAGAAGGCGGGATGCCATCTTCCATATTCTACTTTCAAAATATCATCGTTTCGGTCTTTGCAAAATTTTTTAGAGGAGACAGAGTTGGAGGCAAAACCTGCAGATCTCGAAGCGTTGGGCTAGTTATGTCGATTGTCTTAGGCATCTCATTGATGAAGATTCAACGAATTTGGTGTTTTTTTTCGACCACTGTTTTCCCAAGAAATTTTCTAAAACTGACGGTCTCTGCAAAAAATTGCAATCGAAAAAAACAAATGGCAGCACTATGATCTCAGGGGGCCCAACAGATTATTGACAGCAAACACGGGCCCAGAATAGCCCGAAATCGGACCGCGATGAGGCGATTTAGGGATCCACAGATGAGGGACGACCTCCCACACACAAAATACGCTCATTTTCAACCTCAGAGATTTGGCTTTGTAGAGAATCGTGTTGATTCACGTCTAATAACCCGGTCGTCACAGCCTCACACACAGACACGGCCCCTTTTCACGGCGTGTCCGTCAATCACATCGGGGTCAGCAATTCGTTGTGGATCCCGGCATGTTGGCTTAAACCTCGCTGAGGCTCCTGTTTTGCACCTTGCCCGATTACACTACCCTGAGTACCCGCAAAAACGAAAAAGACCGGAGTGGACGAGGCACAGCCGTATACTAGACAGCTCAACCAAGTTGTGTCAAATTCATCAGTTGATAAGACGTAGGTGAACGGAATCCACACAAACACAGACACGTCTAATACTTAGCAGCAAAATTTATGACGGTCACAAAACATCCGAACCACTTAAACCACTCGCTATTCATAGACTGGAATGAATTATAGGGTGCAATTCAGACGTCAGGTCTCGGTTACTATTTTTATCGTGTGTTTACAGTCATGAGTGTACCTGTACGATAAGTTTTCGACAAAAGCATTCCTTCACGGACTCGACCGCACCACCCAGTGTCTGTTTACAGCCTAATCAGAGCAGTCACATAAGAAACCAGAAACTAGACATCACTGAAACTGAAAAAAAAACAGATTGACTCTTTTAGGAACTGACAACTGAGGTGTTGGGAAAAAAGGGATGCAAAAATAACCCATTAAAACCGGAAGTTGTTCGTAAATAACCCAAGATTGAGAATTCAAGCCTGTAATTAGACATGGACTAAAATTCGACTGCAAAGATATCAAGAGATCGGAGCAATTATCCGTTACCGCTCCCATGGCTGACTTTGATCTCTACCCCCGGTGTAATTTGCCAATCCACTGTGTGTGTGTGTGAGCTTATTACAGCTCAGTGGTGAATCACACAAAGCGACTCTGGACTATTTCGAAGGCATCACAGCACTGGTTAGGTGTTTCCAAGCTTGATACAGAAGACCTTGACCCACCAATTCAACAATATCTGTCTCGAATCGGCACACAGGGCAATCTTTCATGAATGATCGCAAAATGAGAGGCTTTCGGATATTCCAATGAATACTACGAATGCCGTTCTAATTCGCAAAATCAAAGTCGACTCAAGCAGGCTAAGGTTCGCATACATGCTGAAGCAAAATCATGTTTGATTGGAATATAAAAAAAATTAATAGGAAATTGTATGTTTAAGCAACACAGTGTTACAAGATATTGTGACAAGAAGTTTTATATGGAAGCGTCTGCTTCGGAAAGTATTCGTTGGCGGATATTAGGCAACGACCAAAACGGGTTAATATTTGCATTAGTGTGAATGTATAAAACAAACAGGACGCACTGCCGGTTGGGGTTCTGTGCATCAGGCGCGCAAAACCGAATGGACACATCGTCGCCCACGCAGAAAACACAATTAAGGTAAACACGAAGGAAGGTGCACCCGGGTTTGGGGTCAATGTATGCTTACCTTAAAACCGTAACCACGTTTTTGAGGGTACATGTCACCAAAAAGTGATTTTAACGGCAGTGATAAGATCGCTACAGGTTACTAGGGTGTTCTCCAAGATGTGCGCTTGTCAACGGGGGAAAATCTGTGAGCACGACTTGAATTGAACAAGTACACGAACGGACCTAGAAGCGGAACTCGACCTATTAACAGCTGCACTTGGAGAAGGAGACAGAAAGCGTGAGACATGGGTGTAGGTCCCAGAAATTTGTCTTCTATGAGTAACAATTCATACAATAAATTATAAGCTGATAAACGTGTGAACTTCCAATTCTGTCTTCAAGATTCACTGAACAAGCCAATCACAAGTTAATTGGGATCAGAAAACCATGATAGGACAGCGCGTTGGACATTAATTGGAAAATAAGATGCTCATTGACTGCTACCCAGGTGTCTTTTCGCAGAACCACTTCAAGGGAATTACAAGAAGACTCTCCCATGCATTTTCACCTTTCTGTGGAAATCCGGCTCCCACGAAAACTCATTACTTCTTGTGCAAATTTGCCTTCTAAACGAATAAAATGATGTACCAAACAGACTTCGTGCAGCAGGCGCATGTACTTATTTGTTACATACTACAACGATCTGAACCATTTACCTCCGAAAATGAGGACATGGTATGGGTAAAAATAGAGCTTCAAAATGTCATTTCGGTGACATTCACAAAAAACCAAGGATGAAGGACGTTTTGTTGTTCTTTCAAGATCATCACATCCAAAAGAAAAGGATACTAACCCAATGAATTTAGGCCTGACCTATCGAAAATCTGAGTCTTCATTAGTCTTACTTGTTCGACAGGTTAAACTAATCAAAATTGATGGACTGGCGGGAGTCGAAGACGCCTTGCATTACTAACAGTGAACGTCAATCTGTGTACTCGAGTTTTGGTAAGTTTCAAGCAAATTGCCCTTTTTCACTTGACCTCGAACTGACCCACACAAAGACAAACACGCAACAATTAGGAGACAACTGGTCGGAGCTATCACATACTTCTACTCTCTTAAACCTGGTATAATGAAGCCGAGGTCATGGCGATTTGAAAATAGACAATCCCAGACACGAGCTTTGCATCAATTGGTAAAATTGTGGCGTAAGAAGATCTTGGCGCAGATTTCACGCTCAGGCTAGGTGCTGTATTCGCGTAAACCAAATAAGGTTCTAAATACGACATGTTTAGCGAGTTAACTGGGATCGTGTTTAACTTAAGGGCTACGGAGAGTGACAGCAGCATACAAAGATCAAGGGTGGTCTTCCCATTGGATGTTCAACGACCCCCTAATGTAAACTCATAAATCCGGATTTTAAATCTGTTCAATCAGCGCTGTGCACTGCCCGTTTGCACACCGCTTGACGTCACATGGGCGAGACGATGGAGGGGTTATTTACGCTGCGCAGGAGCAACGCTTTCGTCATGTATTTAGTCTGCACGGTCTGCGACTTTGGCTTCACAGTCTCGCAGTTGTCTTGTTATAAAGTGGCCGTCAAACCTTGTGATGTTTTTCAAATTAAACCGGGGATAATGGAAAAACTGCTCAAGGCAGGTGCAACCGGGACTCACATCTCGTCCCGTCTATTAAACACAATGCCGAGAACATCTTCGTGGGTCATTAGTGCAGAGACGTCAGAGGCTAAAGCCATATCAATATTTCACAAATGTAGTACCAAAGTAAGAAAACCGCTACCTTACAGCTTTGAGTGAACTTTCTAATTAGGGGTTTCCTCTCATGAAGATCGTGGGTTCATCTGGGACCGTGTTTAGGGATTTATTGAAACGAAGCAAAAGCGAGAGACTAGTGACACCGCAATATCATTTAAGGAGGAAACACGCAACAGCCAAGGAGAGCTTTACTTATGCATGCGTCGGGCACAAACGCACTAGCAGCACGTGCGCTTGCACAATTACGATGCGTGGGCGTCGGACGAAACTTCATGGTGGTGGTGGTGGTGTTGGGAGAGAGGAGGGTGGGGGTAGCGTTTGCGTCATGAATGAGCCGGTGCAATTCCTACGTCGATTACACCTGGAACTGCTAATGATCAGATGGACTAATGTCTGCGTAATTTAAAAGCCAGATAGATACATTTCAAAACACTTGTGGCAACAAATTAGGGAAGAGAATGCGGTTACCTTTCCATCGGTGAGGAATTGTGTCTCGACATTTCGGTATTTCGCGCATACCCTAAAGCCTGTGTGTGTGTGTGTGTGTGGCTATGATGCTTTTCAATTGCTTTGTGTGCGAATAGACCGGCGCGTCCAACAAGCACACACGCACTCGTTTAAAGTTATGTGTGTGTGTGGTGCGTGTGAACTCGTCTGCAAATGTAGGTGCACAAACACACAAGTTCAGCGATATATAATTAAAAATTTGGGCTTAAAATTGTCAAAGGAGCTACAGCGGTTCTTCTTTCTGGCTTAATTTGAGACCAAGATGACCCAATAGAAGCCCCTAGGACTCACGGGCGATGTTGTCAAGGAAGCTGGACTCTATGTCGACCTATGGAGAGACTTATAATGAAGCCAATCTACAAAGGGACTCAAAGCAATCTTTGCAAATCCATGGATAAAAACGCAACAGCGGACGAGGGCAAAATTAGAGGACAGTGTTTATGTGAACGTTTCCGCCTTGCTGGTGATAAGCTTAACGGAGCATGCGATAAAAACACCACAGACATCGACGTGGTAATACTATGGCTCTGCAGGCAAGCCTTTAAAGCATACAGAATTTCTATAGGGGAAACAAAATACATTAGATGAAAGCATCGATTGCAAAATTTTATGTATTGGTTCGATAAAAACGCACTGTAGACCACGCAAGGTCGCCGGAAAGCCGAATTTACTACCTGGGCATAGCAAACAGTAGTCGGAAAGCACTTGAGATTCTACGGTGTTGTGTGGTCGAGTTCGGAAAAGATTAAGAAATGTTCGAAGAGTGTCAAAAACGCACGCTTAGAAGCGGAAAAATTCATAATTGCATGTACCAATGGAGACAGATCGAGTTCAGTTCCCAACCGAGAAAACACTGGACCCGTCGTTTAGTATTCGGTGGCACCCTACGTCGGCTGTATTTGCTCACTCCGAAATACTTGGAAGGCTACTTGCGTAGAAAACGCCAAACGAGAGTCCACGATCACATGTGAAACGCCCCAACTCTGCAAAACTAGGGGGTTTGGATTTTACCTAATATAATCCTGAAAAAGTGGCAACAATTTTATTTACATGCAGTTTAATATCTGCACAGCCTTGGTTCATTTCGTCTGGTACACGAAACAATAAGGCGTCGGTTAAATTATCGATCTTTGTGGTTAGTTATCCGTTCTGCCACACGACTGAGCGTCACCGCGTTATACAGTAGCTATGGTTCATTCACATTCTCCATAAAAGGATCGTGATGGGCTCTTAGTGAGGTGGAGAAACGTTCAAGGACAAAAAAACGCAGATCTGGATTGAGCTGAAGCAACACTTTTGTAAGAACTGTAACAATCTGATCTGACCTTTATAGGGTAGAAATAATCTATATTAGTTTCGTTGCCAGATTACGATCTCAACCGATGCCGCCTGGAACTAGGGTCGCTACTGTTGAAGCTCACAGCGATTAAGTACAAAGTGATTCAAAGTTACTTAACACTGTCATGATGTCCGTGTTCACCTATTTACCAACCAAATAACGAGTGGCTGTCATTAAGCATTTTGTTCTAAATAAACTACGACGGCTGTTATTGTTCACCACGAATGTAGGCTATAAAAATAATGTTAAATAAGAGGGGACAAAAGCCTGGGTGCAAAAAAAATTGAGATTTGGCTAAATATGGCCAAGTGAAATTACCAGTACTCTGCTTTAAAAAATTTAATAATCAAAAAGGAAAGAAGTGTTCACAGGCAAGAGACGCATAAAAGAAGACGAATTCGAGCCAGGCAATAGGAGAACCCAGACAGGAGCTAGGAAAACCAGCTTTTTTGAATGGAAGAGAAGCGCAATAAACGGTCTGAAATAACACTTAAATAACCAGATTTTTCAAATGATGAAACAAAAATACACGAGTAACCAAATAGACAAGTTATAAAACAGACATAGAGGATGCAAAACATCCTGCATCTCACATAAAGACACCGAATTAAATTGATAATGGATGGAAAAAGAGTACCAAGTAGAAATGAGAAACTCACGCCATTTTCGAATGCACAGGACGACGAAATGTCCCCAGGCTGACTAGCTGGAGAACTATTATCTGCGGAACGACGCGACGACGAAAAGAGACGCCAAAGCAAGGTTTTTGATTTCTGCTGGTGCTTCCCACCATCATCAGGTTGAATATTGCAGTCTGTTTGACCCGATTCTGTACCATTCTTGTACTTGGATCGTCCACGAAATTTTATAGGCATGATAGGATCACTACAAATGCGAATGGATGCATGTTGTGGGGAGTCCAGACAAAAGCATAATTGAGTAAACACAATTCAAGAACAATACCATATGAGCAACATAGATGACTAATATGGTTAATTTTTTCAATTAAAAAATCGAAGGAGATAGCAAAAAGGATAAAAAAAATATTTAATTAAAAACATTTAAAGATATTTGCATAAATCTAGAAAAATGTAAAACCTATATTTGAAAAAAAACAAATTTTGAAAAGCATTTTAGATGAAATAAAGAAGTTGGGACTATGCACCAAACAAAACCTTAACGCACACACCGATCAAGAACCAACCTCACAAAAACACGCGCTTTAGCTAAAGAGGTTATAAACACGAATGACCTTCAATGTAGTTATTGAGATAAAGTACAAATACGATATTTCAGTTCACGAGTAGTGTTACTGGTTTAAAATTCAAAGCCTTACATGCAATTACGTTTTAATTTTCATCTTTGTAAATTATTTGGCAAATATGATTAGTCACGTTTAAAATACTTTCTTATTATGCATTATTGACAATAATTTAACAGAAACCACCTCTAAATTAATGCAAGGTAGTGAATTTTTGCACTTTTTTATAAAGAAAAATATCTTTTTTTCTAGGTTTTGCAATATAACAACCTTTTGATTGACCTCAATTATAGTGATTATCCTAAATCTGGTAAATTAAATGATGTTTAAGAACTTATTGAACGAATTAGCTGAAAAAGGCGGTCATGTTATAGGTAATATGGCCAAGCGGATTTGTCCCTATTAGTTAAAGCGTTTCATTGCAGAGTGCTCGAATTTTTGGAATTTAATTCAACAGTATGTTTTGCGAGTAAATTTGATTACTTTAAAGTAAAATTGACGATTCATGAAATGTATTCAGCACTGTTGGTTTACCTGACTGAGAGTTTTTTGCCATTTGGCTGAATGCAGAAATAAGGGTTATTTACGAAAATTTTTTGAGGCATTTAATGGACATGCAAGGAAAACTTGTAAATTTAAACTTTTTAAATATCTGAAGAAGCATTCTACGTCAGTTTAGCTTCCGTAAACTATCATGCTGCACATGTTCAAAGAATTAAACTTGCATTCTGTGATCTTAGACAGATCCTAACTAAATCCGAGGATTTGTGGAAATGGGCTCATAGAATGGAATTCGGCAATCGAATCATCCGACGCGAATTTGTTTCTGGTTTCTCAGATATGCACAGGTCGTACTGATTGTTTATACACTATTAGTTGAGATTGGAAATTATTATAGATGGTCTGCGTAAAGTATGCACCATTCATTTAAGGAAATGAAAAATTTATTTTACTCGGTTGGATAGTCTGTACCCATGAAGTCACCGATTTCTCCCTTTCTGTCCCTTAATCAGTGGTTCCAGACAATTTACCTCACAAAATTTTCGAAATATGGCACCTGACATCTCTCAACTACGATAATAATTTTGTACAGATTTGTGTGTAATTTTTTACCTATCTGTTATTCGCAGATAGCCACTTTACTTTGTTTAAACGTCCATCGTAAAATGCTGTGGATTTTTCGAAAAACCAACAAAAATTTTTGCTCCCTTTTTTAATCATGTAAATGTCTTTAAAACCTAGTAATGCCCACTTTTAATGGTGATTTAAAGAGGATCATGAACCTCCACATTTGTAAATCGAAGAACTTTTTCGGTATCAGAACGGAAAACATGCCAAATCAAATTTAGTCTTAACTTTTTCGACTGCTCACAGCAGTTTCGGTTGCCAAACATTACCTGTGGATCTGCTAGGCTGATGGCGTAATCAAATATGGTTACAGTCTACACCGACACCACTTTGTGTCAGCTACATGTTTTTTTTTTCAAAACCAATATTAGCCATGTTTTAAAATTCATGAATTTTATTTATTAATTCAATGTGGAATAAACTAAACAATTTTCAAGGGCTAAAACACAATGGGAATTTTTAGTAATAGATATGTCGCATGAAAAATTTTAATCTTCTTGCTTGAGAATTTGTAGCAAAACCATTTCAACCAGCATCTCAGATCTTTTTGCTTTGTCAAAATACTTAATGCTATCTTGGAAGTTTCGGCATTTCTCGATTTAATCATTTTGTCACTAAAAAGCAACTAAGGCGGTCGATTCTCTATTTTTATACGGAATCACCCGAAATTTTGCGTGACGTGGACACTAGAGTAGTTTTAAATTACCTCGCTTAGTGGTACTCATTTGCGGATTGTTAATTGAGACCCGTCTGCATAAAATCGAATCACATTCCCTACCAATATAGGTTGATTAGTTTCTCTTATTTCTGAATTGAGCCATGGCTATGAATATGAGCATAATTCTGGTGAGTTACAGAGGGTCCTGGTGATCCAGAAAAGGGTAAGCAAGGTGTGTTGTGCGGCAGAATAATCTAAATACTTGACTTAATTCAGTAGCAGTCATTCTTCTATAACAAGGGATTTTGAAGCAGGTAACCCAACATTGAAGAGATGCATTAGTCAGCATTCGTTGACGCTACCTCGACTACATAAATCCCATATTGGGCCCCAATAACTGTTTCGCATTAGACTACGCCGCATTTATGAGCTGCTATCCCAGTTTAAGCCCGTCTCTGTTTTGTAAATTTCAACCACAAGCCACCGGGTTACGTTTCATGATTTGGACCTTAAATAAATGCTTGGGATAGTGAGTGTTTAAGGGTATAATTGCACCATTTCTAGAAACCATCTAAATGTTCGTACATGAGCGTTTATTAGACATTGTTCAAATTACCGAAGTGGTGAAACTTCTTTCGTCTTGTGTATGCATCAGACCTGAGCACTTCATTAACCACAAAAAAGTATTAAGTACCAGAAGAGATAAGTGAAGGTCCCTCAGCCACTGGCCATGGTGAGCGAAATCTCCCGGACACGGCGGAAAGACACGGCAGTTTTGAGGAAAAAATCCTTGTTCAGTGTGATGGAGGAACTGATTTGAATAAAACCACGACGAAATGAAAGCGTCTGGTTTCCATAATTCGTTCAGCTTAGACCATGACCCAGCAAAACCCTTTATGTGCAACATTTTTTTGGGCTGTAATCCATTTTACAGCAGGCACAAACAATGAAGCTTATGTCAGACATCTACAGATGTCACAGTTTGTAGAGCAATACCAGCAACCCGTTCTGATTTTACACAATTATCGGATTACTTGTTCTTTGCGTCCCTCTAGACAATTGTTCATCCTACGTATTATTGTTCACAGAGAACCCTACAAATATGCTTACTGATACATTGCACTGACGCATCTCCAGAGAGTGAACAAGCGACTGCGTCCACTTTGTCGTGTTAGTGTTCCACAGAGAGAAAAGAAGAGGTGATTCTGATGTAACGCTCCCACTTCTAATTGTAAATTGCAATCATCAACAAATCTGAGACGCAAACGTCACATAAGAAAACTAGTAATTCCGCCATGGCCTACGAATGAGCGCAAGTACACGCAGTTCCCGCTGTTCTGATGCAATATGGATTCTTTATCCACTTGCCATGCTCAACAAAGGCGCAAACTCACTCACCACTTCACACACAATTTGCACATTTTCATCCCCTCGCCTGGTTATCCTTGGCAAAAGCAGCTACCACCCCCCTTTCTGATTAGCTGTTACGTCGGTGGCTCAATAAATGCGGTAGTACAGGAGCCGGGGACGTCTGAGTACCCATGGTGGGGAGACACATTCCACTAGTAAAAAAATATCGGAAAGACTGAGGTCAATAAATGCAGTCGACCTTATCGAGTTTGTAAAAAGCGCACGATCCTATAAGTTTTCCGCGGAGTCTTCTATGATATTTTAAGTAAAAAGGACTCGTTTGGCCCTGACGAATCCTAAAACACTAACGTCGAGACTCCGAGAGAAGGAAGTTAGGCGTTTTTGACTAACCAAGGGCCAGAACTAGGAGCAAAACCGCATTTTATGTAGACCCACTTTTCTGAGCGAATCTCCGGTCAGTAACATCCCTGCCTTTGGAATCCTACAAAGTATTCCTGATCATGACAAGGTTGCGGACGTCGTCGACATTGCGCCAGGGGCCTAATTTTGTGCCACTCAAATACCGTACGACACTCTTCTCCACTAGGGAGATAAGCTGTCCTCAGCTTGATGCTAATTTCATTGGTGAAACTGTCGCATTAGATCTTCAAGATCACAACACCAGACCGGAGTTATCCGTCATCTGACATCAAGCAGGTTAGTTGTCATTCTGCAGACAAATTCTCCACTTGACTCCCGGTAGGGGTCGCAGACGCCTTCTACTTGCTACCAAATGTCTAGTTGTCTTTGCTAAAGACACCTAAAATATAGAGGGTTAGGCAATTGATTGTTACTCCTGAGTAACGTTGACGTATTTTTCGGTTCGCTGATACTTCGGATGCTACAGATAAAGGCGGATGTCGTTGAGAAGAGTTTTCGGTCAGTCAGTCACATTGACTATTAACCCAACCAGTCCACCCATATCAAACAAGTAGGATCAGTTAAGCTATTAGTAAGGGAAATTTGACCTTGAGGACATTCTGGCATAGATCTTTGGATAAAACAGTAAAAAATTCGTCTATTTGATTTCGGAACCAATTTATCAGTAAACACGCATTATATGTTTGTGGACTTGAATAGGTTTAGGTTAAAAATGAAGCCCAAACAAACTTAATTGCACAAGTAGTTATTTCTCTTTTCGGCTACAGATGTTGTTCTTCAAAGGAATTTTACATTTGAAATTTATTTTTCGTGTGAGATACTCAGGTTTATTTTTCGAACTCGCCACAATGCTTGTTAAAACAAAAGTTTAACTTATAAAAGCAAGCCAGTTCGTGGACTAAGAAAAATTTTTAAACTTCATAAATATATATCAAATTAAGTTGTGTCGTCGTTAGTGGTTTAAAAATACATTAAAGTTACCAGTTCTTACGGATGAAAGCCGTCTGGCATAAACTTTGGCGTTTGTAAGATGGTACATTCTATTTAAAAAAAATGATCGATAACCAGTTGTCTAAGCACGCAAGTAGAAAGCGTGATAAGTCAAAGCGATATGACACTGTGCTTGTAAGGTACATTAAATAGACTTACTGTTTTTATGAATGGGGAATTCATTAATCGGATCAAGATCACAATTCAGACGGCACCGAGAAGATGCCGCAGTTCAGGGGAACCCTATAATACGATGTGAATACGTGGGTGAACCAGTTCAACAACGAGGTGACTCAGTCAGCAAACACATTAGAAGGCCAAGAGATTTAAACCGACTATCTCCTGAGGATACTAGTCGCAACTTTGCTTTTTCGGTAAGACATAAAGAAAATCGACATCGTGACGAATCACAGTCCCAAATTGATGCCATCACAGCAGCACCTGAGTCTGTGTCAACTCTTTCCACTGAGCAACAGAATCCCATTCCTCTAATAACCGTAACACGATACGGTGACCACGACAGAGAACTTGCTTCAAAGGCGGAAGAATGCGAGCTCAGTACATTAACGGCCTCCCAGCCATGCCCTTCTCGGGATCAGCCAGGTCTTACAGGAGTCCCTCGCCACAGGCCTTTTCAACGTGTTCCACAAAACTCTCCATACAGAATCATGCCTCGCGCGCCCAGGAGGGCCATATCTGGATCACCAGGCAATAAAAGAAGTGCTGACTCGAAACCTGGCAATTCTCACAGAGTTCCACGTACAGACCGTGGCACACAGAAACTCAGACAACAGCCGGTCAATAATCAAGTCCCAGTCGGACAGGAGACAAAAATGTCGCAATCCGCACAATGCAAGATGATCCGGAGGCAGTACGAAGCACTTGCTGGCCCAACCGCATGCACGCGATCTAGCTCAGCAGCTCCGTTAGCCCGAGTTTCGACGCCGTTGACTTCTCGAAGAAGATCCTCTTCAAGGGATTTCATCAAGAGGGCGCCAAGGCTTCCGCAATCGAAACTGGAGTACACCTTTTACATCAGAGACACAGACGAACAACGCAAACCTTTCGACGATAATACAGCCGATGCAATTGCACGAGGATGTGAGTGTTCTATAGAATTAATTGCTCTTGGGAAGGGCTGCCCACCGGTTTTTCATAAGGGACTTCAAGTATGCCCAGTTACCATCACAACGTCAAACATGGCCAATTTGAGAAAGTGTTTGGCTAGGCTAGACGCCTACTATCCCGAATTTAATGCCAAAGCCTTCCTACCACATTGAAAACATATTTTTCGCTTGCAATCGACATCGCTTGTCCCTTCTTTCTGAATCAAACTGTCTACCCCTACCCGTTTTGCAACAAAGGTACTACTTTCAGACATCATTTAGTTCCTGGTTTTATTTCAATCGTTTTATTAAATGTTTCGCAAATTGAAATTGCGTGAAGAAACATGACTGGGAGCACGTTAGCAAGTGAATTTTTGACCTGAACAACAATGAGGCCATAACTGGAGAATTTAACGCTCAAATACACTAGGTGTTTGCCATTTAGCAAAAATGTTGTCAAACAGTCAGTGGCAACAAATTCGCGTAGATGTCATCTGCAGGAATGGAAGCATCGTGCGAGATTTTATAAATAAAAAAATACCTCGACCTTTTCGAGGTGCGCTCAATTTATCTGTAACTTGGTATTCACCTGAATTTATTGTCATTCGTACTTATGTAACTGAGGTTTGACAGAACGCTGACGATTTATAGGGCCACTAAAACTGCAGCATTAACGAAGCTAAATTTTAATGAAGATCATTTAGAACAAATATGTGGCTGTTTAAGCTGAATTAGTACTGATTAGTCTTTTGAAGTTTACAGACATGTTTAGGGCAACATATTTCAAAGTGCCAGGCTTTGTATGAAACATACCCATAACCAGTTACGACTTAAGCGAAATTGTCCGACCAATAAGATTCTTTGGACCGTGGTCACACATGATCGAGAAAGAGGGTAACTAGGTAACTTAGGAACAGAAAATAACTCGGAGTGTATCACGAAGAGCTGGCCTGTCTACGGGTCAATGGCAACGTTCCTTGAATGGAGGAGGGTGGAGTTCTGTAAGATGGATAACAAGGAAGGTGGTGACACAAAGGTTTATACTGTAGTTTCCGAAGACAGCCTTTCAATTTGGCTGCGAGACTATGGTTTTAACAGAGTTGAAAAGCGACGTGTATAAAATATAACTAGGAAAAGGAAATTAGAAACACTCCACCCGAGGCATCTAGACATTCCAGTCAGCCAAATTCGGACACCGTTACCGCGGGAACTCGAGTGTCCAGTTTACGGCAAAAGGATCCCAGCACACAATGGTCCCACTGCCGACAAGGTCCACGTCGTGAATTCATGATTGGCTGGCTACAAAGCTCATGTCACACCAACTGAAGCCAATTGGACACAATAACTTATTACCCGATTCACCACCTGCACTCAAACGAACAAGGAAAGAATACAAAGTTGAGTATTTATTCAATGGTCAAAGGAGGTGCCTTCTGTACACAAATTGGTCGGGCCGAGAAGCCTACTTATTTTGACCGTATTTATGCTTTTTGTGCTTCTTCCCTTCAGTCGAAATTTCCGCTGGCTGGGTGTAACGAAGGTGACGCTTTCGTTCGATCTTGTCGCCAAGGGCCTCGCGTCTGCGCTTTCCACCACCTTCCGAGTTTTTTCTGACAAAAAAAGGAATTGCAATTGATACAATAGTCATGCAGCTGGACTGAGTGAGAATTAGTTAAAACGATGGCACACAGATATGGAGGTTTGGATATGCAAAGCCTGTTCACAAGCGCTAGCATTCGCATGGATTCGTCCATTCGGATGACCCTGCACAACACTTTGAATTGTGGCAGCCACCCTGAAAGTGTTGGTAAGTTTGGAGTTGGATCCAGGCACCATTAGTTAGCTAACACTAAATAAATACATCAATTGGATGGCACATAAAAACAACTATACCGGTAATGAACGGACCACAAGCACAGCTACCGATTTCGCTAATTTGGTATTACAAAGTATAGTCGAGCATTTGGATAGAACTAGAAGGGGTACAGGCAAGTACCTTTCGTCTGGTGGTACCCTGACGTGCAGGGATGAGAGTTCGGACCCGTGACCGGCGACAGCGGCATTCCAACTTTTCTCCGACCCCTTGACCTGATACCGAGCGAGCTGCGAGTCTCCCTCCTCCCTCAACAGCTCCTTCACCAATGCCGCCCGTCGCGCCTGTTCTTCGGGGTCAAGGGTCGAACCCGTGGACGTGGGGACACCAGTTGGAACGATCTCGTCACCTAGCTCTGCGTCATCACTGCCGTCATCGTCGTCTTCTGCTTTGAGTTCACGCATTTCCTCGTCTGAGGGCGCAGAAGCATCGAGAAGGGATGGGGTGGTTTCATCGCGATACACAAGTGACTTTATCTGTGGGCAAAATCGAGAATGATTTGACTTTGGCCTTTTGTCTAACAGTATTCTGCTGCCAACAGGGAAAATATAAAATGATATGGCACTTCAGCTAAACGCGTTGAGCAGCAAGGTTGGAGCTGCATAAGGAGCATTCAGTTACCATGGCATTTTAAACTAGGGTTAGCAGATAGAGCAGGTAACATTTCGATGGAAGGTTAAGACAACAACATAATTCCCACCAACCTGAGGTTTGAAATCTTCCCCAGAGGCCTTGAGTGCGTCGTCCAAAGACTTGACCAATTCCCGCATGATAACGAACAACAAACCACGAATTCGCCTTGCCCAGCCCGTGCTTGGCTGGTCAACGCTTTCCTGGCCATCCACCTTCAGCTTCTTCGACGTGTGACGAGGTTTTTGGTGACCGCTGTTCCAGAAGGAGCCATCATCGCCCCCGGTTTGCTGCTGCTTGGCTCCTCGCATTCCTCCTTCGGTGCCCAATAGGCGTTCTAGCTCGGCCGCCAACTGGTCCACTGATTTACGCTGCACTCCCAAACCACAGAGGATAACCTGTAAAACATGTGTGAAGCAAAATTGAGCTCCAATGCAACTGTCAATACGTAAGTTAGATCATTAGACATCAAGAAGAGGCAGGAGAGCCTAGACAGCTGTACCACATTGTAGAGCTACGCACATCTAATCAGATACCTAAATTTAACGTTATCCTGTCGGCGTTTATCGCGCATCCAATAGGCATGCGAGCTGTCAAGATGCGCTCAAGTTTCTTGGCCCCTAGAAGGGCTTGGGCAAACAAATGTCTTCGATCTTGCGATGAGATGTGCATGCATAAATAATTGCACAAATGCAGGGTTACAATTTCACAACAACAAGTTAACATCCAGGAAGCTTGCCTGCTGAGTTTTATTCAGTTTGACAGAGGGGAGACGACGGAGGAAGTAGAGGGATGCCAGCTCTGGCAGTTGATCGGCCACCATTGGAAAATCAAGGAGAGAGCGAAGATATCTATGAAGACGTTCCAATTCGAGTTCTGAGAAAAGCTTGCGAACTTCCTTACCGGTCAGCTCTGGAAGAAAAGGAAATACAAGCGATAGTACTTGTTTCACATACAAAGGGGCCACCTACCTTGTCACAAGCGGATTTTGATAAATCTCTAGGATGTTGAAAAGGGATTTAATCTAATCGTACGAACTCGAACACGAGCCACCAGGAGGGTTAGTCAAGTAAGCATTGCCACTTTACCATCGATTTCCTCAAAAACAAAATCCATTCCCAGGAAAACCCGTCGTCCTGGTACGCAGGGCAAATCCCTCTTAAACATGCTTGATGTCCATCAAAATCCATTTGTAATAAAGTTGTTAGTTGGCACCAGACACACAAACCACGGAAAGCAACCAAATACAAGTGCTTGTTTGTCTGCGGCACGACCGGGGCGGTTTTCAATATCGCCCCGTCTACATTCACCGACACAATGCAAAATCAAGCCCTAACGATGAGGGAGCCTTATTTTTACCTTTCAGAAATAATGTCAACGTTGGTGCCGCCAAAGGACTTTTTACCCACTCAATAAGTGTTAGGTGACGATGATTGAAGGCGCCGACGACTCACAGAGAAACTTTATTTCTGTAAGGCCCATTTCGGTTTTTGCTGCAGAGAAAATCCACAGGTAGAGAGATTGGTCAAAACGATACTGGGTGGAAATTCCTTGGCAATGTTGACGAACTTCGTCAGAGCCAATGAAAATGTGAACTTAGCCACGGTTTCATTTGATCTAGGGTTCTAAAAGTACTAACAAGGCCTAGCTCCTTTTCCCCCGAAGGCTATTAGGAACACCTGAACCCAGAATCACCAGATTGTCTGGCGGTGACTTGAAAATTTAAAGTCGGTAAATCCAACCCACCTTCTCCCATCCAGAAACGAGTTGTCTTTGTGTTAAGCAATTCCAAGGAATAGGCTGCATCAAGTGCGCGGAAAGGTCCCGGCAACAACTTGAGGAATCTCTTGCAAAAGTCTACAAAGAATGAAACTTAAGTTAGTACAGTTACACTAAAACTAAGATTAAATCAAGCAACCGTACACAGCATAGTCAATATTTACGGTAGTTTGGATGCCTGGGAGGATAAAACATGCTTATTTGACTTGTTGATTGACTTAAACATGATGGAGGTAAAACCCCAAACACCACGATTTTTTTGTCAAACTATGAATACCTGAAAGAATTAATGAATTTGCCCGTCACACCTTTTAATATCAAATCATGTCCCTTGCGCGTTATAAATGTTCATGGGCAAAAGAAAACAAATTATCACACATATGTGAAGTAAACAGAAAGCATAAAACGGAACATCACCTAAATAGAACCTCTTCAACCAATCAGCATTGACTCCGGCATCTTCGTTATGACACAACTCAGACAGCATTATGCATGAGAATTCACCAGTCAGATCGTTCTAGCAGCAGGGAGAAAGGTGTTGAGACAAGACATAGGCGGATAATCCACGCAGAAACGAGGACGACTTTTGCCTTACCATAGTCTGCCGCAGGTAGACGGGCACATAGCCGGCCTTCTTCCAAAACCGGAGAAGTTTGGGGGTCGCACCAAACGACACTCCGATATAGTTCAACTTCTCCGGTTCCCGTTCACTCAGCCTGCTCAGGAGAGGCGGCAGACTGGCCGACGGGCGTCGCTCCACCTCTTCGGTGAGGAGTCGCGACGTCGAGTCGTTGTCGGCGGGGGGTTTGGAGTTAGGCGCCAAGGCACTGACTTCCTCGTCTGAGAGGTTATCGGGAATTTCCTCCTCGTCTTCTGATTCTTCCTCGTTGTCTTCATTTTCGGAATCCGGCTTCGAGGTAACTGTTGTGGTGACTGGCGATTTTACGCAGGCGGGGGTCGTTAGCGGCTAAATTATTATACAAAACATTGAATATAGATTAAAAGACTATCTGCTGAGCCGGATTACCAAAAATATTTGCAGCAAAGTTTAAAAAAGGGATTTTAGAACGCCTCCTGACATGAGTGATGGCTCCGGACAAGTTTTTAGAAGCGACTCATGGTGGGTAATATCATTCCATCTGATACATCAGCCTAAAGTACCACAAAATCATCCGTTCAAATTGTCACGACAAACAGTGAAACAATGTGAGTGAGAGGTTAGCTTTATTATGTTGTACGGTTCCTGATACACATGTTGTGGGCCCCAGCATGTGATCTTGAACCAAGCCGAGGCCACAGAATTTACCTTGGCCCGATTACGCTTCCCTGAAACTCACGATGAAGAAAAAGACCAGATGGGATGTGGACACAACCGTTTACTTCAGAGCTCAACCACGCTGGTGTCGTTGTGTCGTGTGTGTGGTTTGCGCCTCGAATGTGTGAGTCATAAATGCGCTAACATCGAGACCTAGGTGTGAGGGTAACACAAATATCCATGTGAATGAGGGGGGAGTTGAGGATCCGTGAGGCTAGCGACGTGCTGCGAAAAGAGGAACTCTGTGTCGGAGGTGGAACGACCGGATTGAGGGGTGTGAATAAACACGACTCACAACACACATATAAGGCCTCCAAGATGCAACGTCTAGTTGCTGTTCAGGAAACTAGACATGCCTGGGGTTGACGGGACACGAAACTGATGACTATCGCTCTACAACTGGACTCTGGATTGTTCCCTTGGACTCAATTCATGCGCTCAAAGAAATCGGATTTCACAGGCTCGTGAAGCAAAAATGAAGACGCTAACGCGATTATAACGTCTTCAAGAGACGTCAACGTCTAGATTAGCTGCGCTCCCAAGAGGGTTGAGATTAAATTGAATGCTCATCTAGCAAATATAAAGGCTAATTTATGAGCACAGAATCGCATACCATCACCTTTTTGGTGTGAACATTAAAACTGCACAGAAAAAGGGACAATAATCAAGGAACCATGTTATAAGCAAGAGCAGACTTAGCTAGAAACACAGCATTTGCACTACTTTGTGCATTGTGGCAGAAATCGACCGAGAAATAAGGCCACATAAAGTGTGTGTTTTACTCGGGGCCTCCTAGATCATAATCGAACATCTAGAATCCGAACACTACAGGACATTGCCCAAATAATTATGACATTAAGTCCCATGGAATGATTTTACGCGCGAGAGCATTGACAATCTAACAGATACACTACTGTATTATGTGACCAGCAGTTCAGGCAATTTTTGGGTCCAGCTAATTGTGGTGGAGAATTGGAAAATGAGCAATAAGAAAGTTAGTGGAAAACTCAAAACAGTGACACTTGTCCACAAGAGGATTGTGTAAAGGGGGATATTCGGGGTGAGCCGTTGTAAGTTTCATGAAACCCGATCGTTCCTGATATATGCATTAGACCGTTTCGAGTGACAGAAACCGAGGCTCTTGAAGGACCGTTTGGCATAACTGTACAACGGAAAGAGATACGAAAATGACGCCACCCAATTCGCTGGCAAAATCACATTTATTTTCGCCCTGTATCTACGACGTTTGATCAATCGTTGATCGAAGTGATTCTACGAGCAGCTAACCCCTTAGTTAGAGAGCACTAAGGCAATATTAAGATAAAACAACTAAGGGGATTAACTTCACGTAAAAAAGGCACAATGCAAAACCAGACATGAAATGAAACTTACAATCTCGCCAAGGTAATACTTGTGCAGAAGTTTGAGGGCCCTTGATCCATACCCAAGCGACTGGTAGTCTGGGTGTGTGGCGATCCGAATGACACGCGCACCCGACAGTTCGCCAAAGTTGGGCTCGCAAAACTACATTAAAAAATAAAAACGTTGGACAACAATACTGTGCCACGGGCTTTGGTTCAAATGCAAAACGCTAGAAGGTCCTACCTGCTGACTAATAGACCACGGAATGAGGTCGCCGGAGGGTTTCAGGCCCCGCGACAAGCCACGCAGAACGACATCGCGGTTGATTTTACCCTCTAGACAGACCTGGATGACACAGAGGATCTCTGGTACACGACCAGAACTCGGATCATAGGGAGCAAGGAGGCAAAAAATATGGTGCGCTGGGGCGTCTGAAAGTAACTGCAGATCGTTAGGAGAATTTTTGTAGTGCGAAGAGACGTACAAGGCCATTAAACGCTGCAAAAAGACCTCTGTTGAGGCATGGTAGGCGAAAAGGGTGTCCCTGTTGACGTAGTAGAGCTGGCACAGGTCAGGAGCTGGAGCAATGCCACCAGTTTTCGAATCAGCTGTGGATGCAAGTTTTTCTTCACAGTCGAGACAGAGTAGATTATTTAACCAACTCTCGACGGGGTCGCCGTTGGCATAGCGGATAGCCTCTTTTAGAGACACCTCGTAAAGAAGGCGGGATTTGTTCACTGAATCATAAGACAAAGAAGTTTACAGTGAACATGCCAAGACATGCTAGCCAAGTTTGATGGTGCTAAACAACGAGATCTGTGGGAAAATAGTTCAAGCTATGCGTAATTAAAAACTACGTATGAGAGTCGGTGAGACCAACCCCAATGCACTGAAGCAGCAACTGAGATGCTGAAAACGATATTCGAAATATTCTTATTCCTTACCAAATGCAGAGACAATTTGCACAAATCTTAAAAGGCACGCAGTAAATGGCGGAAAAATTTCAAGTGTATGAAACTAGAGTGATTTTGTCGTAGTATTATTAACTTATTAGGTCGAAATATAGAGTCGAACGACTAAGTGCCCATTATTGATAGCTTCATAGGAATTATGTGACATCATAGAGCATTAGAACGTCGGGCCGATTGGTTCACGCAAAAGAAACTGTTCAATTTATTTACGCAATGTGCATATTTCAACATCGGCTGAGTTGCTATGTTACTACTACAAACGCAAACACGGGATCTCCAAAGACGAAAGAAAACCACAGGAAGTGAATGCGACAGTAAATAAAACTAACTCAGTTGTAAGCCCTTTCCAATTTCTGACGGTCCCTTTGACTGTTCTGTAGGAGTTGTGGTCGCTGTGGCGTCCGCAAGCTGGCACTCATTTCTCAATTGATGGATCAGCTTCACCGAGAGCGATCTACCCGTTCCCTCATAGCCGTTGATTGTCGACGCCATGAAAACTAACTTCGGTCCAGTTATCATCTGGCGCACCATTGGCAACGGAATAGCAGCCGCTTCGTCGATGCAAAATAGATCAGGTTGCCAACCTCCACCCGAACCAGCTGCTGCTTCCCACGGTTGGAGGTACACTAAACTCTGACGATACAACCGCCGCGTAACTTCAACTTTGATAATTGCCTTGTTATGCTCTGGGTCATCGGAACGGTACACAGCATAGTCCACGTGTTCTTCGTACTTAAGAGCTCTCAAACCGAGCACAACGAACTGCATAAGTGTTAAGAGATTCTCAGGACTTGGAGCGGTAACACACATATTTGGGAGACCAGCATCAAACGCGGCTGCGAGGCCAAGACCTAGGGCAGCAGACTTTCCTCTACCACGGCCGGAGGTAATTACAACGACGGCGGAGGAGACGGTTTGTCGGTTACGCTTGCTGCCACCTACAGACAGGCTCGTAATCAAATCCTGTGTGGAGAGGTCAAATTGGGAAAGCTTGTTGGTAAAATCTGATTTTTTGGAGGCCTTTGACTTCTCGAAAGGATTCGTTACATCGATGAGAGCGGAACAGAACTGAAGGAGGGACTTTGATTGGTCCAAGGTTTTGCAGAGATTCACAAGAGCCGCAAAGTATGATTCGTCCTCCGTGAGAATAAGCTAAAAAAGTTTGTAAGCAAGCGAACCATACCTTTAACTTGGCTAGCTCGGCTTGCTCTTTCGATATGTACTCGGATTGCTCGCGATCCGGCAAACAGTCAAGGCTATTGATAACCTTTTTTGAGATTGGTAATATGTTCCAGCGATCATCTAAAACGATACACCGACGATTTTGTGCCAGTGAAAGCAGGAACCGTTCGTTAAAACGGCAGACAACATCTGTGTGTGCTTCGGTCCGGTATCGTGCATGAACGTCCTACGCGTGAAATAAGTAAAATAGCAGCAATTACCATAGCCATGGTGCATAGCTGCTGGAGCGAATCCATCGATTTAAGGAGAAACACAACAAGGCCACCCCCGGCAACCGTTTCGATTGTCCGTGCGAGGGTGTTGGGTGTAAGAGCTTCAAAGTCTTGTAAAACACACATGTGGAATGTTTGACCGAGAATTTTGTTTGTTTCATGATAATAGCACCAACGAATATCGGTCGAACAAATAAACTGCTCAAATACCGTTCCCTCACTGATGATACCAGATTTCCGGCGCTTGCTTAAAAGAGCATGCTCGTGATCAACGAACAAGAACTTACTTTAGAAGTCTTAGATTACGCTTGCGGTGACTAAACAAAGAATGTGAGCCAAAAGTGCAAATTACGTGCTAAATGAAAGTTCCTTTTTATAACACCACAAAATTTTTAACATGCCCTTTTTGACTATTGCTGTCTGGATTTGGTGCAAAATAGGTACCTTACAAATTCGAAGCAAGGGTCAAAGCGGCTTACTTGATCCTGGCCCTTATTCCCAACAATGACGAGAACAGTGCGATAATTCAGCTTGACTCCACTTTGGAGCATAACCTGTATTCGGTTATCAAGTTTTTGCAGCTTCCCCATTCCACTGAAAACAACGTGACCGAGGAAAATAAAAAGACGCCAACACCTGATTGGACGATAAATATATTTATAATATCAGGGTTGTGCTCCGCTGTTTAAAATACACAACTGATGTTTTTAGGTAACGTAACGCAACTTTAATAATTTTTGTGGTATGTAGCGTGAAAACGTTTTTAGTTTTTGATTCACTAGCTTATAAACCATCAGTCTTTATAAATTTCAACTCCTGAATTTGACACTATCCCTGCACACTTTCTTATTCATTAATTTTTCTGACTTTAAATAGTTTATTTAGTGTTTCTCTTTTTAGGGTGACTCCAATAAACCAGTATGATAATGGATACGTAATAGTTTGTTACCGAGTTATTTACTGACAATGTGTACTCACGCTACTCATTAATAATCACTAATGTTTGCATTCAAGTGATTTGAATGATATTTCTCTATTAATTGCTCAACATTCGTCCCTGGAACTCACTGCTTGTAGGCCTAACAATGTATTTTTTTAGCTTTTAAAAGGAACTATGTAGTTACTAGCTCAATATTTCTACATTTTGGCATAAATCATGCAAACTGACACATTTACACTCTTTCACCGAAGCCATCTGCCTATCATTCCATAACCCCACTCACACCATGCAACAACTTTAATTTCGGCCAGTCTGTTTACTTCAATTTTGCCTATTTCGTAGCTGTTATTAAAATCAGATAATCTCAGACATACGCTGTACAACACTAGAGCCTGCAAGCACGAAATGATTTTATAGGTGATAAACCCCATTATTATATGTGAGTTATTTGGGTGCACTTTTGTTTCAATAAGGGTATGACACTATGCAGTTGTTACCATGTTCCGGCTATTACTTCTGCAATCAGATATTTAATCATTTACGCAGAGGTTTGAAAAATAACCAATGTAATTTTTTCGACTGAGAATGCATTGGTACAGCAAAAGGTACTCGTAAGATCCCTGGGACCTCCAGAATGCAATGAAGAATCCGCCTTCGTCCCTAGATGTTGATACCTGATTACGTTATAAATATGTTTTTTACAGGTTACCTTTTTTTACATCTCTCATACAACAGCAATTTAAGTGAAATTAAGCATTTTCTCTTGGCTTTAAACTCTTTAGTTCCGTTCATACCTTTCTCTCTGCTTGCATAGAAATGCTGAAAGCAGTCTAATTTGTTCTTGACACATAATTAGTGAATATTTGATCTGTGCCGACAACAAACCGCTGACCTTTGCCAATCGTTGGGGTTCCTATTGATTACCACCAAGAGAGTGGCAACATTTGAATTACATCCCGCAGTTTTCATCCGACATTGAGGGTATGGACAGTACAACAGCTGATGCATTCTATCGTTCACATATTGAAATAGTCGAGAAAAAGCGACTGCTCAGCAATACCACAAAAGATTGCAAAAACTACAATGACAAAATAGCTCTAAAACTAGTTGAGCTTCAGTTGTCTGCGCTATTTCAACCGGCTAGCAGCGCCCTTAATTTTTTAACCGAGGCACCGCCAAGTGCTCTAAGTCATCCACGGTAGAAGCATCCTGGTCAGCGAGTAACGAGAAAGCTTATATTAAACCGATATATATGGCCTGACGTGAATCGATGTACTCAATACTGGACTTGAAATTTTGTAGGATGCCAAATGTCCTAGATAAGCCAGCTTAGCATAGCAAGACCCCCTCTTTAGAGTTTAAAGTTTTATAACATACTCGGGAGGTTTCTGTTGCCTTTTTAATTTTACCCAATAGCATGACGCCTCTCCATTGCAAGACATATTCACTGAAGTGGTAGCTTAAACGTTCGTGGACGGATAGATTGTCTTATTTGGAGTTCCCTCCACCATTGCTACAGATTGAGGAACGCAGCTCAAATAAAGACCGTTCTAAAATCCCACACGGCTCCTGGGAACGAACCGTCTACGACCCTCAATCAAATAGCATGGTAGAACGTTTTTACCGACAACTGAAAGCCGCCTAAACAGGTCACAGTGACCCATCTATTTGGGCGGATGTGTAATCCACTGGGCTACTCAGGCTTCAACCAGCCGTAGAGGAATGCTTATGTTATTTCTCTGCAAAAATGCTTTTCAGAACAACATTGTGACTACCCGGACAACTTTTCCCCGCAAAATCCCAACCGTCGTGGCCGGATCATTTACGTGAGCCAATTATCAGGCTGCAGTCCACTCAACACCGAGGGCGTTGTCCTCGTGCACCGACGTATTCATCTGTCACGATGCCGACTGCCGCCCACTTCAACCAACCCACGATTGACCTTCCAGAGTACTTAGGTGAGAAGTAAAGGTCTTTTTCGTCGAGCACAACGGAAAAAAGGCTGTATCTCTTGACCGCCTCAAGCCACCTTTCCTCGACGCGGAGACGCCGCAGCCAACCCTCACCCTCACCTTTGTAGCGATTGAACAGAAGACAAATCGGTCATTTTAACCTGTTCGAATATGGAGCCATTCATGGGCCTCTCCATACCTCTTTGGCAGATTGGATGCTGCCAATCCCATCCCACCGCACGATCAACGTTTCAGATTCCTGACAGAAAGTAGAAGTTGGTGTCGGCAATCGCCCCCACCGAATCCTCTAGTCAATATTTTATGTCCATTCACATCAACCCCGTCTCATCTCCCGACTTTTGATTCTCGCTTGATTTGTAGCATTGTAGATTCAGTTTCGCTTGGCCTGTTTTGTCTCCTGACTCCCATCCAGATCATTTAGCAACGACTATCGATCTGTCAATCATTAGGTTTTTATTCCTAGCGTCATCTCAGGTTCGACTCTTCTCCATCACCAACCTTTACGACGGTCGCATATCGACTCCACACAAACCTGCGGCCTACTTTTCAGTATCCCTTCTGGTAGAAAAGGTCCACCAATTCCTATCGCTAAGGAGAAGAGGTGTAGTGAACCGTGCTGATTTACATCCATTACCCCGGCCGTCGAATACCCTAACTCGTTGCCACTCACAATTCACGGCGCCCTTATCATCACGCGGAACCGTCTCTTCATACATCTCCTTCGCTAGTCATTCCATTCATCAGGCGATTTAGCCATTTACCCTTTTGCAACTCCCCCCCGGACGCATTAATCAACAAACGCCATTGGTCAGACATGACCATTTACGCACAGGGCGCTACTCGCAACTGGGTTGAGCCATCTAATAAACGCCTGTGTCGCCGCCGTCTTCGATCTTAATCTTCCCGGGTATCAGTTTAGCGAATGGAGCCAATAGGAAGTGACGGCCTCGATGCGGCTTGAGACCACACGCTAGGGCCTTCAACAAATTCATGACCTTGAATTTGCTGCCTATAAGTGCACCAGACAAATGCATTACGTGAAGTACAACAATTACCACTCCACACGTGACTGGATACAGCAATGCCAGAAATGGACTCGGTTAAAATCTCTGTTGCAGATATCGTATAAAATTGTGATGGCGACAAGTATGCTATGGTTAAGTAGGAAAATTTCACGTTGTCCCCATTTTAATTGACAGCCCTGTAACTCATCGTGGATTTCCATGGGTAAAGTCATTTTAATGCACACTGCTATCGTGATGTTGGTCTGGATTTGTCTTTACTCATTTTAGAGCCTACTCTAAACGTGTATTTAAACCGAGGTACTCAGAGTTTCAATAGGCCTTCGTAATTGGTTTTTTTGCTGGGTATTAAGAAGTCTTTGGGGACTCCACAATCTCATAACCTTTTACAGTGATACTATTTGGAAACGCGATTTGCAAAAAGACGATAAAAATAGAGATTGCCTCTCTAAGAAATGAAAAAAACGCCTAGACTGAGAACTCGAAATTTAAGAACATTGGTCAATCTGCCGTCCGTAGCGGTTATTGCTATTATGATGAAGTCTTGACCTCCCCTTTTCTAACTCTTTAAAACCGGAATTGATTCCTCACCTTCCGATTGCTTTTTACCAATCTACCTATTCCTAACATACTCCGAATGTGTGCCATTTATCGTTCTTGTCACCAAGAGCTTGCTTCATTGTTTGTATTTTTATGGCATCACTCAGACCAAACAGTGAGTTTAGGCAGAAGTCCAAATCATGTTTAGCATCTAGATAGGTTATAATAGTTATAAAACATATGGTGTTGAGATCAGCATTTACCCACTGATCTTGGTGGCACCTGATCGTCTATTACGATACTCAGTGAAGGTGGACATTGTAAAAGACATTCCTCCAGATCTTTCAAGTTTGCCAACCTGATACCTGGGAACCGTTCTGAGTCCTTATCACGAATCATTCGAATTCCCTTTACTTGGATAGGAAACAGTCTAAGCACTTGTCACACGCGAAGTTATTATAATTATTGGCGACTCCCTCCCAATTGACGCCAGTGTACACGTCGCATTCTCGATAAGCCATTGTCCACTCGTGCAAAGTTACTGTCACCGTATCTGCCAGGCGCCCCAAGTTCAGGGTTCCAAAACATGTTGCCTCTTGTAAACCGTTCTTCGGTAACTTGAAATGTAGTTGAAACAACGAAGCGAAATGTGTCGATGAAATTCTCTTGTCACCTCTCTATCTGATGGCACGATAACTTCATTGAAGCATGGCTGTCGTATTCGCATGCACATCCGAAAAAAAATTAAATTGTCTCTGATACCTTTGGGTTAAGTTTCACAGTCAGTTGAACTCTGGAGAATATATTTACTTTGTATTTTCTTGGTTATCCCTCTTAACTGCAAGTGCCACAACTTTTGTATGTATCTCTCCCCCGAATTTCATTGTCTTGACTCCTTTTTATTTTTATAGAAATGTGCACTAAACACAGTCATTTGAAAGCACGCCTTTTAGTCAAAATTTACCAAAAATAAAAAAAATATCCCTAACTTACAATTTTAAAGTCAGGGGAGCATTTTCTGCAGGACGTCAGGTGGAGGAATTTGATAGCCATAGTGGAACTGCGAGCCGACCTGCAGCATCTGCACGAACGGCACTGGTAATTGGTATGCTGACTGAAGGGAAATGGGAGCGATTTCTGGAGCTGGCGGTGGTTCATTCGGGGTTTCGAGTGCTGGTGTCAGATTTTGGCACTTCGACTGAGGACAACCGCTCTCCCGTAAATGCACCTTTCGGATGTGTTTCCTAAGATCGAAGTTGCGGCAGAAGCCTTTGTTACAGTAAGAACAGGTGAAGGGCTTCTCATCTCGGTGGGTGTGCATGTGGAAAGTTAGAGTGTAGGCCTGATGGAAGGACTTGCTGCACAGCGGACACTTGTGTTGTTTCTCGGTGCTGTGTGTCAATCGGTGGTTGTTGTAATTTCCCTTCTGATGGAAATCCTTTCCGCAAACTTCACATTTAAAGGGTTTGACTCCTTCAAAAAGATCAACATCGGGCATATTAAAGGAAAAGTAATTAATTGAATGCAAAAGCTAGATATGGATTAAGTAGTTCCATTACGGTTAACCCCCTTACTCAACCATTCCACACAGACAAATAGTTAAAAAAACAGTGGAGAAAAATGAGCAAAATGAAGATGGACTTAAATTTTGGAGAGGCGTTTCGACCAACCATCCATGATACTTGAAGTCAATCAGCTTAAAACAACTGGACCTCTTATAGCTAAACTTCAGATGGTGGCTAAAGCAAAGCAGACATTTGGTAAAAACGGGATTTCAAAATGGGGCGTCAGAAAGACCAGCACCACAGTGGAAAAGAAGCAAATTCAAAGAAATAAAACAGGAAAAGTACAAACCTAGGTGAATTCTCACGTGAGTGCTGAGAGTGGAGCTTCGATTGAAAGCTTTCCCACAAACCTTGCAGATGTGCGGTTTCTCCGTTGTGTGAACGATTTTATGCCGACACAACGTGCTGGCCTGCCGGAAACCCTTCCCGCAGATCTATAAAGACGACAGCTACGTCATTTTATGTGTCCGAAAGAGCAATCTGTTTTCTAAAAACAGGGCTTCAACTCGATCTCGTTTTATGGTTCCTGAGGTGTGCAAATGAGTCAGCTGGTAAAATAGCTTTCAAGATTCAGTCGATACCAACATACTCGACATGTGGTTAGTTTGAGTCAGTTGACCAGTGGGTTATGCTAGCTAACCATTGGGTGGTATGTTGTGTAATGGGACTTCATTTTAAGTCCACATTTTTTATCATTATCATCTACAGTTTAATGTCCAAACAGGATGAAATATTTCTGGGTAGTTACGAAGCCTTTTGAGGCACTGATGATCCTTGCTTATCAAATTATGGAGAACAGTGCTGGATCATTAAACCTGCTCCCTAAAACTGACCAAAAACTACAACTAAGAAATAAAAAGGACACGGTTAAAGTGAAACGTGAATAATTAATTGCTTTCATGTAAAGTTTAAGTTTCATTCAAATCAATGCGTTTTGGAAATATTTTGATTTCTTCTGCATATTTTGTTGTGTTCTAACTGCTATACTGTGTGTTGGCGCATTCACGCGATGGGCTTGAAAGTCATACAAAATCACAAACTTTCGGGCCCGCATCTTTTAACAGCCAAATTGATAGAAGCAACTTAAAGAAAAAAAATAAACCAGATGCGATATGCCAACTCCTTCAGTTATTCCAGAGAGTTTTTAGTCAGTCATTACCCCCAATCCCCCCTAAAAGATATTGCAGCCATCCCATTTGGTGCAAGTTTTTGCTGGTGCCATTCAGTGGTAAATCTGACACAATTTAAGCAGGATATAAAGATACTACTCGCTAAATTCAATCTCCAAAGAGGAGCTCACCTTGCAGACATATGGTCGTGCTCCCGTATGTGTGGGCATATGTCGGTTGAGGTTGTACTGGGCGGTGAAGACTTTTCCACAGTCAGGACAGACCACTCCGCTGGCATCCTCCGAAGTCCCCAAGGTACTTGGGGTTCCTTCCTCGGTTTCCGGCGTTGAGTTTTCGGAGACGGTTGGATTTATCAGCCCGTCAATTGAAAAACGTAGGCTTGGCATTGGGCTTGAGGCAAAAGAAAGTCAAAGGATAATGAGGACTTGTCCTAAAAGTTGCATTTACCTTTATAGGTAGTAGAGAACGGTCTAGTTTGCATCGGACGTCAAAATGCATTTTATCACTACTCCACCGCAGGGGCCGTTCAAAGTTGCAACGTAAATTCTGTGGGACATCTTGGCAAAATTGCATGTACATGACAAAATGCGTATTAAAATCTTCGGAATTTATTAAGTGGTGAAAATTTATTCAGAAGAGAAATCACGCGATGATATGCCGCACACTGGACCTTGTCTGGATAAATATTGGTTATTTTAGAAATGCCTGCCACTTGGAACACAGTTTTAGTCATTCCCTGAACCCATTTTTACGATTGTGGCTGACTTTTTTATAGGAAGTAGCTGAAACTGTTTACTTAGCTGGCTATTCTAAAAGTCTCAGTAAAATAAAAAACAAGAAAATTGCAAAAATTGGCATACCCTAGCGAAGGATCCCGGCTAGAGGATACGGGTCTTTGCAGTCCGCATAAATATATAGAGGTCGCCCCAGACCGCCATAACTCTGTTCCCCTTACCCCCTCCATAAATGAATCGGTCGCGCTCACCCGCCCAATCAAATAGAGACGCCAAATGACTAATCAACCAATGGAATGAAGTCACTGTAACGCATGGCTCAGTTGGGGTAGATTTGCGTTCGCTTCACTACCTTTTAGGCGACTGCAGTATCAAAAGTTGATGACCCCACCGCTCGGCCCATAGAGCTGCTACATACGGATTGGTTGGAAATAATTAGTGTCTCGTTTGAGAACGCGTTTTTTATGCCAAAGAATGTCTCTGTGGGAGTGGTGGATTTATACCCGTTATTTTCTACAGTTGGTATCACTCCTAAATCTCTGACCGCCCATGTCTACGTAACTTGAAATGTAGAACTTATAGCCAGTGATACTTTCACCTTTTAAGTGATTCATTCGAAGCCCAGTTTTGGTAAAGTGACTGATTCAGGCTCTGGGGTTGGGCGTGGTTGATGAGAAACGAATGCACGCCGAAATGAGAGAGAGGACAGAAAGGCTTCGGATTTGACTTTCCATTAGGGCGTGGGACACAGAGAAACCAGATGCCAGCTCGTACAAGGTCAAATGTACTCAAAGTCGGGGTCATCAGTTGTTGAAGAACTATACCGAAGCCGATGGGTTACATTTGCTTGATTACGCTACACAGGTACCCGCGAACACCATGACAGGAGATAATGAAGGCACAAACGTTTAATAAATAGCCTAGTTGTCATATTGTGTTGCGTAACTGTGCATAAAACGTCGGGTCTGATTAATGAGGGTTAATAATTAGTTCAGTCTGGGTGAATTTGTAAAAGTACAAGTGACTGAGTGAGGCGCACCAGCACAATATGGGCGGATGGACCCGCATGACGGTTGTCTCGTTTAGCGACAACAAGGTGACTCGTCATCCCTGGCCCATCCGCACCAACGCAGCAAATTCGGAGCGATTCCCCTTCACGAAAAAATGGGATCTCGAGTACCAAGTTGACAAAATAAAACAGCGTTTAAAATTACCTGATTTTAATGGAAATTTGTCTCACTCTTTATCTGGTAGCGTCTTCTGAAGTAATTTTCAAAATGTGTTTCCCATTCTCACTGCATAATTACGAGTTAATTTATCGTTGAACTTATGATTTCAGTGTCAGTTTAGCAGTAGTTTCATGAATGTATTTGTGAGATTTGGCATTTCGTGGAGAGTTACCGTGGCCCTGCGACTCTTAGCATTGACTATTTTCACGTGATGCTCTTTGAGGCTTTGTGGCAGCGATTTGAAGGTCCTTCTTCTGGATCTTGTTAGCGGTAGGACTGCAATATTTGGTGTTGTTGCTCCGTACCCTTTTACTGGCCATTTCTATCTGTTCTTTTACTGGTCGGGAACGTTCCTAGTGGTCAGCCACCTTAAATTGTTCACTTGTTCCTTCTGCATATGACAACTATCTCGAGATAAAGTCAAATAAATATGTCTCTGATTGATTTAAAGAGACCTTGTCTAAAACAAAAAAATGTTCCTACAGAGGTAAGTTAGAGTATTCTGAGCTGCCTCTACTGCTCTTGACGTAACCGACATTGGTAGTAGATTAGTAAATTGGGTGGAGCATGTTAGACAATCACCAGAATAATGCCAGAGTTTTATTTCACATAAAACATTTGTGGCTGCACGGTACCCCTTTTCGGAGTCCTTTGGTGAAGACAGACTTCCGGTAAAACGACGCTGTCTGTTCATTGTGCTCCGTTCATTTGTCGTTCCACTCATCGTTCTGGTTATTCTGTGCAGACTATAACAGAACGAATAGCAATAGGAGCCCCGGGTGTATACATAGCTATTTGCTTGACATTCACTCTAGATGAGGGTCTGAAACTAGGCTTCCCTCGTATACCTTTCATAGTCAATAATCGGCTCTCTGAGTTCCGTTGAGGGATGAGTATAGTGGATTGGGTGGTAACGTGCAATTGCTCCCAATAACCACCTTCTCCGGGAGATAGTCGACTTTCTCCTATTCCACGGGTTCTTTGTAGAGGTAATTCCAAATCATTTTTAAGCAACAAAAAATCGCACAATAATGCCTGAGAAGGAGGTAAGGAATACGTCAGTTTTGGAATTATGGAGCGTCAGTTGTGGCTGTTATTGCAACATTATTTCCCAACAATGGCAGCAACAAATATGTAAACCCCCTTCGTACCTTTTGAGAGCTTGTTTCGAGCTGTACACTTGACCACTCAAACATAATTTAAGCAATCAGAAAGAGTTTAATACTTTTAATATTAATTGCTGACTTAGAAAAAGCGATTGGGTGAAGGAAGAACTCGTTACAGTTAACATTGGCAACATGACAAAAGCTGCAAATACACTCAACTCTCAATTCTTGCCACGTCCTTCAGACTTGGTTTGTGATCACAACCCTAAACTATTCGGGTGGTTTAGTCCAATACTAACACAGTGTAGTGGATCGGTTTGATCCACGTCCACTAACCTTCGCGTCGAATGTCCAGACTCGTCCCCCCCTTTTTCACGGCGTCCTTATTGATCACGCTGAAACCGTCTGCTCATGCGTCCCTGGGCATGTACCTCCCCCACGCTACCCAAATTCCTTCATCTGGTCAGTCAGCGATTTGTACTTTTACAGGACCACCCCGACTGAATCGGTCAATAACTCCATTAGTCAAACACAATTTGTTTTGCGTTGTGGTGTGACATTACTTGAATGAGACATCTGGTTAAAGCCTGTCTCTGCTGTTTCATTTCTTTCTTCCAGTACTTCGTACTTAGGAATTAAAAAAACATAGTTGTACGAAAACTGGTTGACAGTTGGGATTGGTCTTAGCTAACAACGGGGAACATTGCGCATTAAATTGCAATTTAGTTGTCAACTAAAGTCAAATATTCTTCCATAAAGTGAATAAAGTTGGATTGACTTATTACAAAGGTAAATACTTTTAAAAAACGAAGGCACTCCAGTACTATCGCGTTAACCCATTTCACTAGGGGTTGCATATGGTGAAGGGGGCACCGTACCCCCAAGTATCGCTGTCTCCTAGACTGTTTAACCCAAAGGCTGAATCACAAGCCTGTTGATCTCGTTGTGGAGCCTGTTTACAAAGTCGAACGAGGAAGTGACTAACCCGACCCACTCCACCACCCCCAGCACCCCCCGCACTTCACTTGCACTGCGTTTGTCCTCGATCAGCCACCTGCGCATAACTCAGTTTATTGGTAAAAAACAGTCTCACCCCTCCCCTGTCCCTCGCGCTGTTGCGCGGTTTGCATAAACAAGTTGTAGTTTATTTGAAGAAGGTGAAGGAGGGGACTTGCGACCGGCTTACACTCCTTCCCCCTCCAGCCTCTCCACGGTACTCTACGCCTGACGCACAAATTGAAGTCCCCTCAGAGGTACGTGGAAAGCAACAGAGAGTAGCCCACCTGTGCTACCGAAATGTAACGAAACAAGTGGAATGTGCAGTGAATCGTGCTGATTCACATCCTCTAACACGGTCGTCGCATTCTCCGCCACGCTGAACTTCTTTTCACGGCTGCCCTGTCTGGACTGCGAAACCGCCTACTCACACATCCCTATGTGTGTACCTCCCTGTTTCATCCATCTGACCATTTAGCCGTTTGTACTTTTGCTACCTCACTCAGACTGTTTTCATCAGCAACCCCCCCCCATTATTCTGACACGCTTTTTTCCGCTGTCTAGTAAAGGGACGTGTCTCCACCGCCTCGTCTTTCTTGATATTCTCGGGTATCTGTGTGGAGCATTCGGGCTAACTCAGCACAACGGCCACAGCGTAGTTTGATCCCTCAAAAAATCACAGATTTTGATTTCATGTCGACTCCAAACTTCACAATTCCTACACTTAAAAGCCTCTCTTAGACTTTAGATCCACGAAGTGTTTTACTTCGTCATAAGAAGTGTAAAAACCGAACACACATAAGAGCGCACAGTTATACATCACAATAGACGTCCAAAATCGCAAAGCTTGTGTAGGCTTCGACTCAGCAGTTAATTTGTCGGCCTACTTTTACTGATGCTTCTTAGTGGCAAGTTTCTAAATCACACTTAAACGCTATACTTCTCAACGTTGGTTGATTCCGCACTCTAATTCAACACCGATAAGCTGCTTTTATTCCTGTTACGGTCCAAAAATTCTTTGCATGCGCCAGGACAACCATGTGTTAACAGTCTTCAGTACTTTCTCTAGGTTCCTATCTTGCTCAAACATTTCGAATCCCGGATCTGACATGCATATTTCAAAAGAATCTTGACTTATTCAATCTTATCATCATTATCATCAACCTCCGATGCAGGCGGAAATTAAGCACCGTCTTTATGACCAAGACGCCAACAACCTCCCTGCTGCACAGAACTTGCAGCTCACTGACACGCCATGGCCGCATCCACCTTTCGACGATTTTGAAAAAAGTTTCCACGGTTTATCGTCATGCCAATAACGCTAAAGCACTGTAATATTAGCAAGGAGGCAATCTTTGTACGTAACGTAACGACAACTCTGAAACTCCACATTCAGCTCAACATTGCCTGTGATGAAAAGTGAAACCGATTTCAAAGCAGCCTTTCTATCAAAAACCAAAATGTCATAAATTTTGACTTCCGAAATCTAAAAAAAGCCATTATGAATTAAGACCGTCCGTTTTTTCAGGATGGGCCGAGGTAATTCGAAAGTATTTCATGGATTCTGCAGTTCAATGGTCATCTGAGCCTAGGATTTGGACATTTGCTGCCAGCGCACGTTGGTTTACGATTAGGCCATAATCTCAAAGTACATGTACTTGTGGATGACGCAAGTTATCAAACTAATTTCGACATGTCACACTGCTGTTGGTGTAAACATGTTTTAAAACAATGAAAACACTAATTTCATAAATTTGCTGCAATAACCACCTCAAAATAGATAAAAAATTCATTGAAACAGATTAAAGTGAACTTAAAGGAGCTGTGATTCCTGGTGTAGAAGGGTTTGAGCCTAGTATCTCGTTTACCTATTTCAAGGATCTATGAATGAACAATCACACGGTGAAGAAGCTATGCTCTGCATCTAAATACCTGCCCAGAAAATCGCTTAGGTGGACTGCGCAGTTTAAGAACTCGAATCCAGAGGAGCATTGCATCTCCACTCTGTCCTAGCTGCGAAAACGGCAACTCAGCAGGGAGTAATTTAGTTTCGGGGAGTCTCAAACTTAATTCCAAGTTGTCAAGGTTGGATTCAAGAGGCCCCATGACCAAATAGTCTCGCTTACGTGCCCCAGATACCGTTTCTATGGCTTCCCCTCAGTGTGGTGTCATTAAGACCAGAGAAATCCGACAACTGTGATCCCCGTTGTTATTAAATACTTATACTTGATGTCTACTGGGGCCTTACACCTACAGAAACGCGCACATCGCCCGTTTACTGTACGTGGGCCCGATCTTCGTCCCGTAGCACACCCACTTTCATACCACAGGGGGCGCAGAGTGAATGGCCGTTTCGGGGTGGAAGGCAGGGATTTGGAGGGGTGAGGGCAAAATTAACGCTAGCCGCCCTCCTCTCGTCCCCTCATAAACCCACATGTGAAATACCATTGCATTCGAAAACTGGCCTACATGGATTTCAGCCGACTGCCATTACCAAACTACGTATTTGTTTGACACTAGAAGTGCATTGAGTCACCTGTTTTCAACCCTTAATAACTTTTCACTTTCTGATTTGTTTGATATCAGCAGTATACATTACGCGTTGACGAGGACAGTCTTTGCAATCACATAGGTAATATGCCTCGGAACACCGCCATTTACGGCCTCTCCTCAAATTGTTGGTTGTTAATCCAATCAACGTAAACGCCAAACCGTTGGAGTGCAACACCGTGTTTGACAAGCCTTGTTCGAAAGACCTTAATTAAACATCCAAGGGATCACTTCGTTTCTCGCTAGTCAACGCGATGCCGTGATTAGAACGGCCACCTGTCGTAGGCAATTTCACAAAATTTGTATCATTTTTTTCGTTTGTACTGTGCCAGGACTCTGAATACGCGGAAGATTTGTTTACCATCTTCCTGCTCTTAGTTAAAAGAATGAGCTCTATTTAAGGGATTCCCGATTTACTAACATTGAAGACTTTACTGAATTAACCCCTTGATAACCTGTATCTGAACATTAAACCTCCCTCGCATTGCTCAGACTCGGTTACTTACCTTTTACTGGAAGCACCCTAAATTCAGTTCACATTTTTCATGTGCTAGCATGCCTTCGCGCAGCCATAAACAGCCGACTGTGTGTGAGTGTGGGTGTTTGGTTTTTACCACTTTTCCTCCCACCCCCTCAATTCCCACAGGCGTAACGGGTCATGACCCGTACCACATCGACCCCCACTGCCCCTCCCCCTGACCACAAGGGGGTGGATACCTTCGGTGGAGTTGAAAAAACAGTGAAGATTGCGAGGTATTTCGTTCCAGAAAAACGTCCACAAGTTTTAGACAACAGTGAACTTGACGGGAAACTTGGTACAAAAGTACAGATAAGTAAAGTTCTCACATGCACTTAGTGGACAGAGTTTTATGTAATAAGGTGATGGAAAACAAAGTTATTTTGGTACGTAATTTGCCTGAATGGACTCGCAGTGGGATGTTATGTCGATTTATAGGAGAACAGTCACATTCCTAAGTATCTACTTTTGACCATAACGCCCAAGCAAATATAGACTCGGAAATTCAGTCTGTGGATTCGGGCACGTTTTGATTTGAGCCCTACAAATGCGTCGCCATATGTAACAGTTACCTGTTAGTCTTCATTCAATCGCTGTTTTAATTCAGATTCTCATTGAACGTAACTTATAATTTAATTAATTGAAGCGCTCACCATTTGGTCAACTCACGCCTGTCTGGCGTGTTTTTTGAATCGTCTTCTATTCTCTATGGGTTCAGAATGTGAATTCGAGCTTGGACGTCAATTTTGTTGTAACCCTCAACATTTACACCACTTACAGACCCCATTTTGTTACTGCCGAATTCGAAGTGACTAGGACAGACTTGGGAACTTTGATAAATCCATGAAAGCAACCTTTAAATCTCTTACATTTTAACTACTTTTTCACACCTTTTACTCTCTTGGTTACTTTCATTTAACTTATCATGTCTAGTAGAATCCGTCTCAAATATATTCGATTTACTCATGTTTTCTTAAAATTCGTTTTAGCAGGCCCCAGTAGAGCACAGGAGAGAAAAAACACCAGCATGTGGTTTCACGGGGACCTGATGAAACTCCTCGTTTTGTGCATTAACCAGGACAAATTCACGGTTCCATTGTTGTACGATTTCTTATGTGTGCATTAACTATGACGTCGCCAGTGGACATACCTTGTTGAGGGAAGGAGGGGTACGTGAGTCCAATTAGAACGATTTACTTTAATTTCCCGTTTCGTTCGTCGTAATCAGTGTAGTTAATGCAAAATTGTGCGGATTTTCAAGGATACTGGCCAACTAACGTAACTAGTTTCATGTATAACCACCTTGGAACTTGAGCCACCAAAATTTAGTCTATCATGTATCCTTTTACTTAATTAAATTGTCGCTTATGTATTGCTAAATAAGACAATAGATTGGCGTGTATTTATTGGTGTGGTCTGAAATTATTCCCAATGTGTCTAATCCATGAGATACAAAGTTGTGATTTTTGAGAAAATAACCGGAACGCGAGTTTACCTTCCGATGCGGACTGTACCCAGAACATGCATTTCTAATTTATCGTATATGATATTATTAAGACAAGTAAAATCAAACTGTGGCTGTACGGGCTTGGAAATGGAACAAAATTGTCATGGTAGAATGATGTGAATTCATTCGGTTTTAATGCATCCTCCATATGTTTGTAAGACAACCAATTGAGGCGATGAGTAAGGTGATAAAAATTTTAGCATGAAATATCGATCACTTTCATTTGGTTTAAGAGGTCCCTAATTGCATTGCCACTTGACTTCACCGACCAGTTTTTGAGACCCGCACACAAACCACGCACCATTGAGGTCTCCGCTTGTAACTTTTACAAGGATATTTGGGAAATTGCAACCATGGGCTTAGATAAACAGTGCATATATGTGTGTGTGTGTGTTAATAACTTAATGTGATCTATGCTGGCCAAAACGGCTATGACAGTCTCATTCTATCTCCAGAAACCCCATATCAAGGTCAAATATATGTTGCTCCATGTTAATAGGTACCAGAGATGGGAGGTGAAGTATCAGGTCTGTCTACGTTTTTCTGACTTCGTTGGTAGCTGAGGGCACCATCTGCCTACACACCAGACTCAATCATTTCCACACTCCAGACAAAATTTTCCACGAATAATTTGGCCAAATTATTTTGAGGTACCAAAACCAGCTAAGACTCTCACTTTTGTACTTAAATTAAGTCAGTCTTGATGCCTTTAAAAAACTAGCGAATATTTCCACAGCACTTTCCTCGTGTGCAGATTCCTACCTTGGTAGTCCTGTCATAAGCTGACCGGCCTTACATTTCAGGCATATCCTTATACGACCGAGTTACGCAACCACAACCCTTTCGGACTTTTAGCGAAATTTCTCCAAATCCGTGTTGCTATTCCTGCTTGCGTGTTACCGAATCCATTAGGCTTTAGCTTGCATGAATGGCTTTTCTGTGGCAACCGACGTCAAGTCCATAAGTTTGCTGCATCTCCACCAGGTGGTCAAAATCTGACCTCCTAACCCCGCCACCTACTGTGTCTCGTTCTACTATCGTGTATAACCAGGTGTGCTCATTTAGTATGGGTGTCATGTGGTGTCTCCCCTTTTGCAGCCTTAGGGTAAGCTAGCAGGCCCAAGTTACTTTTTTTTGAGCTGATCGGATCCAAGCAAACGAGGCAGAAATAATTCCGGCACCGTTTTGAGGACCATCAAATTAACGTCTGCACCTCATCTACAACACGAACTTAGGGAGCAAGAGTATACAAAACAGAACCAACCCTTATACATAATGTTCTATGTTAGAAGGAGGCGCCAAAGCCTAGCTTTCAAGGTTCTCTTAGGGACACTATTCGCAAAACAACCGTCATCTGCTAACTCCTAACAGCGTCTTAAAAGGTGAGGGCTAAGACTGGTGCGGTGAGTGATTCACAACCATCACGCAGACCTGCGTGACCACAATGAGGCATATTGGGCTTTTCCAGGTGACACAAATGTGTTAGACCACCACCACCTCGCGCCGTTGCATTCCTTCTCCCAGGTGAACATGCTTTCCTGTCCCAACTGACACTTAATTTTATCTAAAACGATGAAATTTGTTTGGTCCACTGACTATCGCCACAACCCTGAGGTTGCCTACTGATTTAGATTTTCTTTTGCTAAAAAAGGACCGAACACACTGCAAGAATTCTGCTATAGCTTCCAGTATCTCCTTAGAGACATGAATAAAACTACGGATCTTCCACTCAGCCAATTGTTAGCTACATTGGTACAAGGACAAAATCGCGCAAAAGCGAAATAGGTTGGTTTAACTTGAAATCATCTGAAGGTCTGATTCATAAAGCAGTTTTTCTATTAACTCTGCTCAGTTATTCCATGCAATCTATAAACGAAATACGCATACCGGATGGCCAATGTCGAAAATGTAACTGTGGTAATTATACATTCCTGAATTCTTCAGTGTTTGTCGACTTGTCGAATTGCTGCGTTCTCACTGACGTTTTTTGCTGTGATTTGGGATTTTGGTTTAGCTTCTTTATGGATCCATGAATGACCAATGAGTTGACTGGATGTTGATGCAATCACAACGCAAAATGGAAATCGTGAACTATGAGATAAGATGGGTTCTGTTTAAAAGTGCAGCTTCTAACTGCTGGAAAATTCACTGTCAAAACTGTCAGGAATTTCGCCGTCCCTACGCCTTTGGTGTTTCCCTTGGCAGGGCCTCGGGATCCCTCTTTTAGATTTCCGTGCGTCACGCATAATATCTACTTCCTGACATACTACTGATGTTTTCAGTCTAAAGCACTGCGTTTGTGTCCATTTCAACGAACTATTCAAGTCCTCGAAGTTAGGAAAGTGACCTTGGGAAAAGAATGGTAGAGGAGGAATTGACCAGAATAAATGCTTTGGAAGGCGATATATCATTCGAGAAGTTATATTGGCTGTGGAACAAGCGAGTGCGCCAGTGTGAAAAAAACCGAGACGGACGGTTGTTGGGGATCCACGATTCCCCAAGAGTGGTTTCTGATTTTATTTACATTAATTTATTAACATTTGTTTTGTTACGCTTTTATCAAGTCAAGGTCAAACTTGACTCGAATTAGTTTTCAAATTACTTTCGATTTCACTTCTTCTTTGCACGTGGCTGGCGTGAATAAAGCTCTCTACTCGAGCTCTGGTCTTGTTCTGGTATTAGCCTGGAAAGGTCGGTTCTAGCTTTCAGCGAGGGATCTGGTACCGTTATTTGAGTGGTATTCTCTATTGTTACGAGCAAACGTAACAACGGTGCAGCATGCAGCTTCAATTGCGTCGAGGATGCTCCTAGTCCGTGATCCGTTGCTAAAGCAACCAACAGCAGAGCGTTCAGAAAGCATAAATAAACTTTCTGTAGTTCCACTCTCCAAAGACGGGGGAGCATTGATGGTGTGTCTGTTATCTAAGGACACACCCCTCCCCCTCTATCACCACCGTCGTCTCCGCCTTGTGGCCACCCTTGCAAAATGGGAAATCTTGTCACTGCCTTCTCCATTAAAATACGAAGGAGTGAAGCAGGGGCTCAATTATGTAGCAACATCACGAAAGTTGCGTGCACCTGCAATGACTCCCTGTTTGTTTAACCGCCACCGGGTGACTGTTACAGCCACAGTCTTGGGGGTAAGAAGATCTGCCCCCACCTCACAATGGTCACGCAAGTTCTGACTATCACGACGCCGTTGGACGCGGATAGAAGGGTGGTTGTAGAGAATTAAGGGAAACTTAAACTAATGCGCTTCTCTGAAGGAACGTAGAACACGAAGGCGATATAATACACAAAGGTGTGTATAAACCTAGCAGCAATCAAGCACCAGTCATCGAAAAGAGGAGAACCATTTGTTTCATTGAGTACGAAGCGAATTTGGCTATTTGCGTTACTTTGCCGCGTCCCACAATTGAGCATGAAACTCATGCCTTATGGGCGCAATCTTAAATCGTGCTGATGGCATGTTGAACGGGATAAAATTAGCGAAGTCATAAAATATACTAACAGTTATCCAAAAAGACTCCACGTTTTGGGAATGCCTACATTCCTCTTTATTTTAGTTACTCTTTGAAGTCTGTTTGAAAGCTACTATTCGATTTCAATAAGCCAGACCAAACCATCTACCCTCAAGCAGTTTAGTTTGTGCTTGTGCATGGAGCAAAAACTTAACCCAAACTGCAATTGTAGGTCCCTATTTACAGTTTGTTCTTTGACAGCTTACTCACAACAAATTAAGTAGTGCACGATTTGGTTACAATTACTGTCACATGCATGTACCGACATAAAAAATTCTTTCACAGAGAAATTAATCCTATCATTATAGTTCATTTGTGGAGCTGGAAGCAAACTCCTCTAAGTGGCACCACTTGCTTGCTATCAAGTTGGATGCTTTCGTAGCGGTCATGTTAGAAGAATTGAAATCAAATCTCCTCTGGTCTTAAAAGTATTTCATTTTTTGAGTTATCGTGGTACAAGTTTACGCTCAGCAAACTTAGATGGTGATGGGTTAAAGTCTTTTTACACGAGACATTTACCGCCTCACACATGAGAGTGAGGTCCGTCCGAAAGAAGAGAAGGAACACAGATGGCGCGTAGCTCAACTTATTTATTGATGCAGTAGCGGTGGTGGTGTGTACAACGTAAAAAGTTAGTTTATATAGGATCGGCTAAACACCGATCTCTGAATGGACACAGTTACGTGGAGTGCATTCACGTAAATCAATTGAATCGTGTTCGCACACGCTTGCTAACTGTGCTTGCTTGCTGATTGCCACAAGAGCAAAGGGAGTGGTTGATGAAGCACCTGTTTACTTAGCGGCGGAATCTGAGTTAAACACAATTAAACTTTTTTAGAAAACCTCAGCCAAGAAGGAAATGTGGTTTTGCATCTAGGCTCCAAGTTCGAAACTCCAGTTTCGCGCAGGTCCACAAAACATAAACTTGATTTCTAGTTAGCAGAATTTTGAAAGCTCTGTTCGCTTACTAACAAAGCCGAATTGTAATTATGGGAGGAGTTGCAGTCTGTGGCAGGAAATTACTCACTTATCGATCCTTTTGGGTAGTCATACAATTATTCTGTTGTGGGCCCGAGCATGTGGTCTTGAACCACGCCGGGGCCACGGAATTAACCCTGGCCCGATTACGCTTGTCTGATACCCGGGATGAAGAAAATGACCGGAGAGGACGTGGACACAACTGTTTACTTCAGAACTCAACCAAAACTGGTGTCGTTGTGTCGTGTGTGGGGTTTGCGCGTGTGTATTTATACTCCGGATGTGTGAGTCATACATGCGCTAACATCGAGACCTAGGTGTGGGGATACTCCAAGATAAATATTCGTGCTAATGAAGGGGGAGTTGAGAATTCGTGCAGGTGGCGACATGCTGCGAAAACAGGGAACCCTGTGTATGAGGTGGAGCGACCGGATTGAGGAGTTGAATCAACACGATTCGCAATAATTCTACTATTATGGCTTTTGGGTGTTTATTAATTAAATTTATGCATTATGCTTGTAAACTGTCTATCTGCTAATTCATTTTGACTGGGGTTGAGATGTTTGAGGTGTCTTGATGCGTTTTTTGTGGAGCGGCTCAGTGGCAGCTCTAAGGATCTCAGCTAGTACTGAATTTTGAGTGAGTGAAAATGGGTAACAGGCATGTTATGGTGCAACCACACGAGATGAGATACGGGGTAATAAAGGTGGATTGAAAGGAGCCTGAAAATTAAACGTATGAATTGGTAGTAACCGATTGATTAAAATAGCAATACCTGACAAAGACCAGCAGATATTGGGTCGGTTAAAGTCACCACGTCGAACTGACTGACCATTCAGAGGCGCTTAAACGCCAACTGCCGCTGGCCCAAAGTATTGAAATGTCTATCAATGTGTACTCATTTCTCCATCTAAATATGTGTGCACAAGTGCGAAATTCACCGCGAAACTTACAACTGAAGCTGTCCAGTGCTATCAAAGATGGTCTTAATTTATAGCTATGGATATCTATAGTTGGAGATACTTACAATTAAACGACGATTGTGGTCGTAACGATCGGGCCGAAGATGTAGTGAATCGTGTTGATGCACCCCGTCGTCGCAGCCTCGCACACATGGTCCCCTTTTCACGGCGTGTCCGTTAGTCACTAGGCCAGCCTGCCCATTCACCCCTCAGTACGTACCACCACCACCCGCGCGCTCCATGTAACCATTCAGACGTCCGCATCTTTACTAGTCCACTCAACTGTATCAGTCAACACAACACAACTTCGTTCAGCTGTCTAGTAAACGGATGTGCCTCGTCCTCTTCGGTCCTCATCATAGTGGAAACATGGATTCAATCTGTTATTTGTGATATTTAGCAATGATGGACAGCGATCAAGCCAGACCGACATTTGTAGAAAGCGCTGCATGGAAGTAGAATCAAAATTGGATTCAAAGTCTTCAAGAGAGCCCTGAAAAGTTTTAACATTTTAACTCCTGCAGCAAGCTGATAATTATGCACTCAGAGAGTCATTTAGTCTGGCTAGTGCCAAGCAATTTAGGAGGTTGGCGATAGGCTGTGTTGTGCAACTACCAGAAATAGCTTATGCGAATTTGGTAAAATGAAGCAATGCGAAAGGTGGGTATTACGCTGAAGTTTGAGCTCAAGTCAATGAATTCCCCCTATACAACACCTTGAGCGAATGCGGCTAGTTTGGTGATCAGTCATTAGTAAATATCATCGTCTAACTCCAAATCCTGCCTGGTGGCAGCAGCAGAACTCAACGTGCTGCTTTCGACTCACATGGATTAAATATTGAGACCTCCGGCTACTTAAACCGGAATGGGTCAGGCAAATTTAACTCAAGAGTGCGTTTGGATTTACAAGTCAACAGATTTTGTAACATTTGTCATGTTATTCTCCGTAACTTTTTGTTTTACTATACTGACTTCCGTTAGAACACTGTTCAGTTAGCCTCTCAGCAGTAACCATCTAGGATATTGTACACATTTCTAGTTAACTATACTTTCTGGATCTTCTTTGCCGTTCTTCTATCCAACGTGTCCGTCTGCTACGATTTAAGCCACGCCTGTAATCTACATGTTTTTAAGTAATCTAATTCATAACTTTTTGGCATTAACAAAATCCAAAGCACCGCTTTCTAGATTGAATCTCGTTGAAGTGATCGTGAGCCGTCACTGTAATGAACAGAACAAAACCTCCCAATTGACTCGTGACAAAGATTATTTGCATCAGATTCTCTTTTCAATTTAGCTAACTTAGGGTCTACGCAAAGTATTATGGCGTTTTTAAAAGAAGCCTTAAAACCTCACTTTGCATACCTTGGTGGTTCTGGCTTACCCTACATTTTAGGACGCGTAACTTCCAAATAAGGCACTATGGGTCGCATTTACAAAAGGCCCTTATTGGCCCGTTTCATTTTGAGTATTATTCGACTTATTGACGAGGCCGCAAGTACTGACACTACCAGGACTTGGAAGTGATTAAACTTGTTATTGATGGTTTAACACTTCCCGCGCCTTTAGTTTGAGGTGATAACGGTTCCGACTCAGGACCAAAAGTGGGATTGAAACATGCAATGCCCGTCGGCCACGTTAGGCCGCCGGTTCATTAACCCCCCTGTACGTACCACCACTCGTTTTGGTCAGGTGACCTCAGACGCCTGTGTTTACTTATGCATGTTTATACACACACGGGCTCCAGACGCCTAGTGGGTGGCGCGTTGGCAAGTGGCGTCCTCGCATGGGGTGTTCTCCGAACGATTCATGAGCGTGTATGGTCTCTAATGCATTGAACATTGCACTATTGCATATTTGACACATTTTGTATTTAAATACTTAAATCAACTACGCAAAGGACACAGGCAAGGTTGGTGATGGGGCACAATAAACGGCGAGTCTTAAATGACACCGGGGTCATGGGAATTTCACAAGAGTAAAACAAAACGACACCAGAAGTGGTGGTCCCATGCAATGAAGGCCAGATCCGTGGGCAAATAATTTTCCTGACAAAGGCCATAGGTGCAGACATGTTACATGCGGATTGAGAGGAGGGAGAAACGGTCACTTTGTGAAAAGGGTGGTAATGAAGTGGGGCTATCATTAACTGATAGGTCGGTTGAGAGCGTTTTGTGGGCCTCATTCTCAGGAGGCACCCTAAAACAAATATGACTCACTGTGGGACACCGGATTAGCCTGTCTAGAACATTGTGGCATACCAGATGACCTGCCGTAATGAACACTCGCCTCACAATGTTACTGAGCCACCCATGTTTGTCTGGGCCCTGCTGCCATGTGAGTCATCATCCCGTGACTTTTCCACTACCATCCACACCTGTGTCCTCTCCGCCCCACATTATCACATCAAGGTCAACATTGTCGAGAGATTATCACCAAGATTATCAGGACACTTGGTTAACATCCTACAGTTTTCAACCGATATTTGTCACGTCAAAGATGTGGACACTTTCACTATACACTCTCACGATTGCACGTCGAAGTCGTGAACGCAGGCATACTCGTGGATTTTGAGGATGTGGCGGTCGCTCAACAACTGAATGAAGAATTACGGCGGTTCCAAAGACAAAAGACAGTTTTAAATCTGGATGATGTCCTCCTGTGCTGCGTCCCTTCGTTCCTAAATCGCTGCGACTCCAGGCCCTTCACGGTGTCGCTCGACCTGGCCAACCAGCAACAAAATAACCTGATATCCAGCCGATATTTGTGGCGTACTATGAAGAGAAATATCCAACATTGGAACCGAAATTGCGTAAGTTGCCAAACGCATAAAGTAGACAAGGATAGTAAGATAGTTTAACGTTTCTGCCGCTAGTTTCGGTCACGTACTCGTCAATATGGTGGTTTCCTCTTAACTTGTGTTGGCCTTTCCACCCGATGGCAAGATGTTTTCTCCATGCAATACATCACCGACGAGATCTCAGCCACAACGCAGCCGAGGGACACAAACTGAACCAAATCTGCTCCAAAATCTCATATGGCTCCTGGGGACTAATCGCATTCGAACCACCGCCTACCACCATTAATCAAATGGCATATTATAAAGTATTCATGGGCAACTGAAAGCAGCTTTAACAGCTCATAGCGACTCGTCCCGTTATGCGGGCGTGTTACCCCTTGTGCTTTTCTGGTTCCGATCAGCCGCAAAAGAAGACTAGTGCCGTTCGTCAGCAGTAATATATAAACTGATACCCTGTTTTCCTGTCAAAAACAACACCTCTGTTCACAACTCAAAAACAACTGCTCCTCTGCTGTTTCAGTCCTATTTCTTGCTACACCATTCCTCAACAGATGTTTGAACCGAGATTAAGATTTGGGAATCTCGAATGCTAGAGCAATCAGTTGTCCAAAATAGCAGTCTGGTTTTGCACTTTTCCATTTGACGATAATTGTGAAATAATATTTCAGCAAGCCAGTCGTGATGATTTATTTTCATATAAGCTCATAAGTACTTTCACGACAAAATAAATTTAAAAGCCGTAATTTTATGACTACGCCGAACGTTTGTTACGGCAGGTCATTTGGTATGCCACGATGTTCTAGACAGGCTAATCGGGCGTCCTGCGGTGAGTTGTATTTGTTTGACGATGCCTCCTGGGAATGCGACCTCCAATCCATTATTTTATTGTTCTTTTCAATGTCTTTTTGGCATCATTGTTAATTATAACTGCATCGTCGAAGTTGGAAATGTGACTCCTCTGTTTGGATTAGGCAGAGGAAACTTGATAAAAGGTTCATTGTCCCGTTTGCATATTAATATTTACCATCAGAAGGTGTGATTAAACATGATTTTGAAAAATCTAGTTACGAACTGAGGAAAATGAACGCTTCAGATTATTTTTGGCAGTGAGTTTAGTCAAGAAAAATGAGGAATCTGGAGGAGAAGTTGGTATGAGATGGTTGGGCTGTTATTGTTGAGAGATCATTTCGGTGTCGTCGCAGGCATGAACCACTGTTTTCGATCGTCAGTATTACCTTGCAAAGTGCAATTCACCGTCACATACCGTCCAAATTATATAAACACTGCCATCGCCAGATAAACACGCGGCTTAGAGCGTGTATAAAATACCGACACAAACGACGTTCTGCATATTTTCACTTACACACAGACACACAAATACATATGCCTGAAATGCGGTTGTTCACGGGTCTATGTCTTCTGGTTCTCTTGCTACTAACGCATGAAGTTGTCGGTGCTGGAGAAGACAAGGCAAAGGAACTGGAAAGTAAAGTTCTTGAGGTGCTGGAAGGAGACGCAGATGACACGGTGGAGGAGATTGAAAAATATGGAGATGTTGAAACACAGGATGTTCTTGCGCCAAGTGGATGGCGTCGCCTTCGTCGAAGGATCAGCGGAGGCCTCAGAAGGATCTTCAGAAAGCCACGAAGGATTTGCTTCCCCTATTGCCCCACAGGTCCAAGATATCCAGGGCCCAGACCATACTAGATGCACTTTACTTTAGAAGCATCACCCTAAGTTAACTCGAGTCTGAATCTACTTTGAACTTGGAATTTCCCATAATTAAATTTACTACAAAATGACTTCTCAAATTTTATGGAAAATTTAAAGGGCTTGGATTTACGGCCCGAATTAGTAGAGACGAGGCATAATATATTAGGAGACCAGATCATCGATAGAAGCCGAAGATCCTAGACTTTTGCCCCCACTCGTAAAGTGTTACTTTAAACGCGCGATTTGTGAATTTTATGTAGTCTGAATGTTCTTGGACAAAAATGGAGGTAAGTTTAAACAATGCTATATTCTCTGGGCATTACTAGTAGGTGGTAATTCTGCTCATACTCAAGCAAGTCGAACGTCGGAAAATTCGAGGTGATAAAACGGGAAACAGTGCATTTTTCGAGGTATTTTTACATCCGATATTTATGAAGTTCACAAAAAGGTCTGCAATTTTACAAAGAGAGAACGCAAACGGTTCAAATGTAACAAAATAGTTCACTTGCAAGCTGAAGAACAACCTTCAATTTGGCGTAGATTAAGCTAGGTAATTCCGAAGAAATTGCAACCCTAACCTACGTTGACACTCAGCTAAGTCGAGAAAACGATAAAGGTTCAACTTTTTGGTCACCGTTAGACAGGGCGTGTCAAAGTGTGCGTGTGTGGCGACGTTTAAGGGCGCAGACACAGTATACCACGCCTGCCTCAGCCAATCCTCTATCTCTTTGCGTTTGAATGGCCTGCGATGAAGATATGCGGTAAGCCGGAGACAAATGCGCACGAGAAGCAGTATATAATGAGCGACGCATCCAGCGTGGTGGACACGGATGGATAGGGCCTGACGTGTGGTTCTGGCTTGTAATTGGTCAATAAAGCCTGTTCTGTTGTACCATTACTGATACTAGTATAGAATACCCGAGCCCTAGTATGAAGAAGGCTGGTACAACAGAACAGGCTTTATTGACTAATTACAAGCCAGAACCATAGTCAGGCGCCGTTTACCGCACATTAAATACTGATCCTTATTCGTGACTGTCTCCGGTTGGCTGCCTATCTTCCATTCATGCCATTGGAAAGCAGACAGACAGAGGATTGGCTGAGGCCAGGGTGGTCCAATATGTCTGTGCCCCCAGACGTCGCCACTGTACGCTTCGGCCCCACATTATGATCAAGAAGAGAGTAAGGTAAATGGAATCCTTTAATAAAGGCTGAAACAAGCCCCAATCTAGTCACAAACAGGTCGGGAGTAAGGGGGAAAACAGGGTCTTTATATATCCTTGTCCTGGTTGTCCTGTTCTCCCGTCGGTCCGTTTCGCGGCGCTGCAATGGAGACGGAAGACCCGTTAGCGGATTGGCTCTCAGTCCCCGGCGCGTCATTCAATGCCCGCGTGACGCTACGCAGTCGGAAATCGCACCCCCGGTCACATGACGTCGTCACCACGCCGTGCTGATTACGTTCAACCAATGACTGAGCGCCAAGATGGCAACAATCTGCCATCCTACCAATGTAGAATACCCGAGCCCTAATAGGTAAAAGACTGGTATAGCAGAACAGGCTTTATTGACCAATCGCAAACCGGAGCCACACGTCAGGCGCCTTCCATCCGAGTCCACCACGCTGGCCACGCCGCTCATTATACACTGTTAATCAGTCGTGTCCTTATCTGGTTGGCTGCTTATCTTCCTCGCATGTCATTGGAACACAGACAGACTCAGGATTGGCTCAAGCTAGGCGGTCCAATATGTCTGCGCCCTGATCCGACACCACACCACACTACACTAGGGCTCGTGTGATCTACACGTGTGCGTTTATGGTGACCTTTTAAATCGGGATCAATGAAAAGTGAGGATAAGTGCTAATACTAATTCGGATGAAGTAAGCCTGGTTCTTCCCATAAGCTTCCACAAGAAGTCACAATTTTTGTGCGCCAATAAATTTTTACGTGTCATCACCTCGTCGAAGATGTCACTTATTGGGATTGAATAACTCGGAATCAGTCGAACTCGACCCTCACGTGAACAACTGACGACTTATACTAACAGCTAGTCACGTACGTTTGTGTGAACTCGTGGGCGAAACCCGTTCATGTCCGGTTTACGCAATTGCGCAGCTCCCAGTTTGAAGTAACTGATTGTTCAACAGCCGAAATTCCAGGTCATTGGCATTTATTTAGAAGGTTCTGAATTTTACGTTAAAATTATGGTAAATTCCAATTTACTTCATCCAAGATCGCTTAATTTCAAATGAAAAAAAATAATTACTGAGAAGAAATGCAAATAAGAACAAGGGAGGAAAAGTTGTGATGTTTACTACGTAATCAAACGCAGATGTTAATGCTATTTGCTTTATCAAGTTTTACGAGTGATTCTATGGTTACATGATGAACAAAAGCACCGAGGGTTGCGCTGAATTTGATGCAATCTTCTTGAAAAAATTGGTGGAGGGGAACTTGTACTTGAAAACTTCCGAGTCAGGAAACGTTATAAGTGGCCTTGTCCACACAGCAGAATACACTTAAGCATGCTTCTAGAAGACTAGGCCTTGTATGTCTGATGCGCACATCGGCGCAAAACATGTACGGCATTTAATATTTCACCACGAGGCTTCACGCTCAAAATTCCTTGACTAAGTTTGACTAAATGTAGCCGGTCAGCGTGAAAAAAGTTTCAACATACAAACTGTGCTATGGTCTCGCAAAAATAGGGTTAAAAAATGCCAGACTTAGGAAATAGTTATCCCTCTATTGGGTGGAAACAGGGGCAGCAAGCACCCGTGCTGACTTATTAGACGGCGCTTGTCAATAGAGGTTTGAGTCAAGGTGATACGTGTCTGCGCCTCTCTTTAATCAATTGCCCACTATTCACATGTAAACACACCACAAGCACTGTTGACGCCTTAGAAGCACTAAGGTAAATGGAACTGTTGCATAAAAAGAAAGGTTCTAAAGAGGAATGACAAATCAGGTATTATCCTCAATTTAGTGGTACCTGCCTTAAGTCTTTGGTGAAAAAATTTCGGGATGGTGATATCGGTCTACTCTTTTAACGTTCGAAACAGCCGTGTACAAGCAATGGATGCATTGAGCTGGATTGGTCACATTTACTCACATTTTCGAAAAAAGTATTTTTCGTCGTTACTTTTGTGCATTAAAATACTACAAATTAAACGTAATTTAAGAGAAAGTACAGTTACATCATTGTTGGAACAGATGTTATTTAAGAAAAATTTTCGCAAAAATAAATGCAATTATTTATTCGGGGTTTAGCATGTCTAACGGTAGGTTAGAGAATCGGTCCTTCAATTTAAGCGGAGTACTCACACGTAGAAAATCAAAAACACGCACGCTGCATCGAAGTCAGTGTCAAACCACGGCAATTCGCGTTTCCAATCAAAGTGAGACCTGGTCCTGATTGGAAGCAGTGCATCACAAATGTGTGTGCAACGTCGCTCGGTAGACCGATAATCTGTGCCATAATTCAGCTTCATACCAGTTTGGCACTTGATTTAAATAAAAAATGGGAAGTTATATTTCGACGAATGAACCGAACAAACCGGCTATACAGCCACCAAAATCAACTGGAGCAGCGATTGGCATTGATTTCGGGACAACGAAGTGCAGTTCTGCTCACTATCGCGATGGCCG
>UXSR01000133.1:0-71868 GCA_900604375.1 Mesocestoides corti
GTTTACCTATTAGGGCTCGGGAATTCTACAGTGGCGTCGGATTAGGGCGCAGACATGTTGGGCCACCTGGCCTCAGCCAATACCGTTTCTCTCTGCAATCCAATGGCATGCGGGAAAGGAAGGCAGCCAACCAGAGAAGGACATGGATGAGATGCAGTATATAATGAGCGGCATGAGCAGCGTGGTGGACTCGGACGGAAGGCGCCTGACTCGTGGCTCTGGCTTCTGATTGGTCAATAAAGCCTGTTCTGTTGTACCGGTCGTTTACCTATTAGGGCTCGGGTATTCTACAGTTGCGACGTATAAGGGCGCAGACATATTGGACCACGCTGGCCTCTGCCAATCTTCGTTTGCCTGCGTTCCATTGACATGCCACTAAGATAAGCAGCCAACCAGACAGACACAAATGGGGAGCAGTATATAACCGGCGGCGTAGCCAGCGTGGTGGACTCGGATGGAATGCGTATGGTGCTTATTTCCGGCTTTAGATTAGTCAATAAGGCCTGTTCTGTTGAACTAGTCTTCTTCACACTAGGACTCGAACATTCTACATTGGTAGAGGCGGATGCGTTCGAGTAACGCTAATCGAAACCCAGCCTTTTCTCTACAATGGAAAACAAAGACGAAGACCTTTAAATGCCAGCTGAAGTTGTCATGGCGGTCATCCGATGTCCCATGCACTGGATCGATAGACATTGCCCGGGATTAGGACTACCGCATCTGAAAAGCCATTGGCAACTCAGCGACGACGACGCCATGGACGGTCAAAGCCAACTGAACTGCAAGTGAAGAAGGAACCTGCGATGGATAAAATGGCCTTCCTGCAAGTCAATAAGAGTAAAGTCCCTCGCCAACTATTCGCTTGGGCCACCATCCTGCCAGATGTCAGGTGTCGGGTAGTGTCGAACAGGATATTATACCAGTCGTCGAGAGTACGAAGAACCAAGCCAGAGGCTGAGAACGCCTTTACTCCTAAGGGGGAAGCAGTGTGGTGTCCTATATGGGCGCAGACAAATTGGACCACGCTGGCCTCAGCTAATCCTCCTCATTAAAAAACTGCTGGCTGAGTTTAACAAGAAACAACTTTTAAGCATGTGCCAAATTGGAAATCGTCACAAATCAGTGGTAGCAATGGCGACATTGCCAAAAATAATAACCTTGAATTTTATGAAAATCCTGATAAATTAGAAGCAAGTTGATTGCACTTTTGCCACTGCATCAAATTTCTGTAAAAGCAATGTTTTTCACTGCGATTTATTTTGTCAAGAATTTCGAGTAATTTACTTTTACTTTTCATATTTGCAGAAAAAATTCGGGCTTCTTAGCAACCAATCAATAAGCACCTTCATACATTGCCACTGTTTATTGTTCAGTAGAAATTCCTAGTTGGCTAGCAATGTTGATTACATAGAACTCCAAATAAGAAGGCTGTCGTTTGATATTTGCAAAAGTATGCGTTAAAATTTAATTAATTTTATAAATGCACCTAAAATATTTAGAAGGTTATATTGTTTGTTAGGTTCTTGTCAAGCGAAAAAGATTGTTAAAATAAGGATCCGCACACTGTTTCGAAAAAATTGCATTAATGTTTGAAGACAAATTTGTCTTGAATTCTATATTAAAACAACAGGCGGACCACAATGCAAAATACTGCTCTCATTAATTTATTGCTTTTTATCAATCTTAAACGGGAGCTTCGGTTTTGGTGTAGGTAATTAAATGAAGTATGTTCCGTCATTAAAAAATTTCACCTCGAATAACTTATGTAAAAATTTGACGAAGTGCATTCTTTGCAACATACCTTTTACGATTTCGCTTGCTCACATTATGCAGTAAAACTAACCAAACACATCTATAAAATAATATGTTTATTGGTAAGTGTGCAACATTAATAACTTTATATCTTAATGATGATTTGTTTAGCTACACATGTTTTGTAAAACCACTTTGCCAAATCTCCTAAACTAGTCAACGACACTAAAGTACCTCAGTCTGGGTCGCTATTCTTTAATTAAGGAGAGTTAATCCCCTTGTTATTATCGTGGTGAATTTTTTTAAAATGATTAGCCTGATAGTTTGAACAGTGGAGACACTATAAGTGTGCCATTTCAACAATAATTGATCAAATGTTTACTAATAACCAAGTAATGCAATGTGATTTTTGTACAAATATTTAGAGTTTAGTTGTGTATTGACTTTTGTGTAGGTCTCGAATAACACCGGACTTCTGACATGCATTTGACTGAACACTTATAATGGCAAGTATTAGAAGTAGCCTCGGCAAAGGTTTATTTGGTAGCTTAATTCCTGTGTGCGGTTACACAGAGTTGTGTGTTATAATAAGTGAAAACAGGTAGAAAATTTGCTGAAATATTAGAGGGTCTAGATTAAATCACATTTTTATTTCATTAAACCACGTTTTTGTAATGTTATTTTGCAATTTTTATTCACAAAAAAAAACACTTCTTAAAATAGATGTGCTTAAACAGGGCCATAAGAGGCACTTTGTCAGGATTTTCGAATAACTTAACGGTCAAGTGTTTCATGAAATAAATAAGAGACAACTTCTCGGAAGTTGATTTTGATTGTAACAATTTTATATCATAATGAATGATGTAACTGGCCCTTAAATATGCAGTTTTTTATTTTGAAATTTTTGAACATTTTTATTTTTACTTCCATTTGCGTTTATGTGCACCAACACTGATATTCTAATTTTCCTCTTATTAATATTGGTAGTCGGACCTTTGAGTGTACCATTTCTGAAACCTGCACTCATGACCGCTCAGGCCATTTACATGTAAACGCATGTGAACATTCACCTGGCATTTGGCTGAGATAGTAAATGCTTCCAGCACGAGGTCTTCTCATTTTGTATATTTTGCGTGAATGGCGCCTGCTCATAAATGTCTTGCCCTGGTACCAATCCGGAATGATTATCCCGAGAGATCAGGGGAATCGGTTGTTTACATCCGATATATTACATTTGAGTATAAGGAAAAATAGCAGCTACGCAATCAATCTATAATTCACATATAATATTTATCCAGTCTAGGCAAAGACACTTCGGACGCGCTTTAATGCACTAAGGCAAGAAGAAGTCATATGATATCAGGTATTAAAATTCTAAGTAGTGATTTAAAATTTCTCTTGTACCGTTACATTTAAAACACACTAGCCACACCGCTAATGTATGAAGTAATACTCAGGTTTCAAGAATCAATTCTAATTGTGTGTTGTACATCATTAATTGATAAAATGACAAAAACATGAAGATGGGAAAATAGTACAGTTAAATGCTGAAAATATATATGTGGTGCGAAATACCAAAATTAAAGGAACAAATAAACTACAGTTTTAGTCAAAAGCACCTGGACTCAAACCAGAGCATGCATGCGATTTATTGTGAATAAATACTTTGGTGTCATCATTCATCAAGTAAACTGCGCAACAGAACAGGATTCACAATTGTTAAAATGATATTCTGTAAAATTTACAGAATGTTAATCCTCTTTGCTCATTTGATTGTCTATGAAATGCCTACAATTTCTTAGACAGTTTTAGGAATATCTATTTTTTCTCCTTCTGTCTGAGTAATACTCTTCCCTATGCGATTCTCCTCTGACGTTTCTTTGGCGACTGTTGGAAAAGCACCGGCAGTTTGTGTGCATTTTGTCAATTATAACAATAATTAATCTAAGTATACTCTTTATGTCAGTAACCTTCGGATTTAGTACCAATATATTCGCTTAATTCTATAATTTTGAACCGAACTTGTACCCTATTTTTTTGAATTCGTTCTTCGAAATTTGCGCAAATTCTAAAAGTTTATAGAGGGGTTCGTTGTAGAAGCCCTAAACTAGTCTCAAGTGGGGTTATTTCATCAAACCACTGCAAGTTCAGTGCAAAATGCCCATAAAGTGAGATTCCTTTCTTTAATTTTTTTGGCCTTTCAAGTTACCTTACATTTAAATGAAATTATTGTTTTTGCCTTTGGAAATTTGATACCAAAGTTATTGACTGATATTAGTCATAGCAATCAGTTTTAACACATGAGGACCTTACTGAGCTTGCGATTGAGATTTTTTAGTCAGTTAATGAGCAAATCTCATGCAACCTAGCGAATATCTTAACGAATCTGTCAAGTATCATTTAATTTTTATTTGTTGTTTTTAAGATCTTTAAGGCTTTCCTATGAGCTGTACAAATCAGCAACTGCGTTCACTCTTAATCCTGTAATTATCCTGCATGGGTTGCTGGGATGTAAGCGCAACTGGCGCTCTGTTGCCTGTTCTCTCAACGCTAAGGGTTTTGGGAAAGTACGTTTGCTGTCCTTTTTCCGTGCTGAATAGGTATACTGTGTAGATGCAAGGAATCATGGATCGAGTCCTTGGTCAACGGATACTAGCTATGAGTCGATGGCTGAGGATCTTCTCAATTTTATTCATGACTTGAGTGTTACGAATGTTTCAGTGATTGGTCACAGTATGGGCGGAAAAATTGCCATGACAGCTGCATTAATTGAGGTAAGTAGGCGAAGATCCCACATTTTTTCACTACTATTGTTATCGCCGAGTCAGGATTTTGGTGAGGCTTAGTTGTACTTTGTTTTAGAAACGCGTTAATGCGTGTTGTCTTCGTCACTTTAGCCCACCATGATTGATCGGTTGGTCGTTGTGGACATCGCTCCTCACCTGTCTCCAAATAAAGCAAATACAAATTTGCTAGTTTCGCTTATGAGTCACGTCGACTTGGATGCAAGGATGGCTGGTTGCAGGAATATTTACGACCTCCGAGCTCAGCTAATGGAAGAATGGAAGGATACAGTACCCGTAAGCGTGATTTTAAGTAACTTACCGCTCCATTGTATTAACACTGCGGTTAGTACCCAATAGACTTGTAGTAATGGGTAACTTTTGCACACGTGCCGTCTGGTCACACATATTCCGCTATATATATTTTTTGTCCTTCTCTGTATTTTCTTGGTTGAATTGATTATCTCACGTACTCTTAAAATGAGTAAGATAGAATTATTGAACCCTAGATGCTGTCTAGCCTCATTAAGCACTATTGAACCACATCAGCATTTGATTTTAGTCCCTTCAGCAACGCGCTTTCGTGCTAAGTAATCTCGTCGAGGCTGACGGTAAGGCTGCTTGGAAAGTCAATGTAAAAGCCATTCAAAATGGACTGGACCAGATTTTCTCTTTTCCTTTTTCTATGGCTGATGACTCCGTCTCCTTTGACGGACCTGCTCTTTTTGTTGCTGGTGAGCTATCACCATTTCTAGGGTATGTGCCTTCGAATTGTCAGATTTTAAATCTTTTGGTTGCTTCTTGGCATATCTAAATTCTTCGTGTATGTACCAACCGCTTTTTCACAATTCTACCTGGTATTTAGTCTCTTTAGTTTTGGCTACTAAGTATGCTTGCCGTTACCTTCTCTACAATTAAACCTACTTCCAATTATTTTTAGTACAGTCAAAATGTTTTAGTACAATACTATTCATCTGTGCTTCAGGACAGAACAAATGCCTTACGTGTTGCATTTCTTCCCCCGAGCCGTACGTGCGCAGATTTCAGGCGCAGGGCATTGGGTAAACGTCGACGCCCCTGAAGTTCTCTCAGATACAATTTCAATATTTCTTAACAGCACCAATGCATGTGTTTAAAAAGTGCAATATATTGTTTTTTAATGTATCCAACGTTTTCTAAGCAGTTTATAAGAATGCGGAACACAATGGTTGCTGACTTGCCACGACTTTCTCCTGATTTTAAATTACAAATAGTAGCCCTAATTACAGAAAACAGAAGCCTATGTTGGAGGCGTTGACTACTGTTCGTGGGGTCGTTTCACCGGGTTGCCTGTCTGTGCAAACCGTATCTGCATCGTTTTAATCTCGTTTTATATCAAATTAAGATCGGTTTGTACGGATATGTGGCGAGTACTGTTTCAGAGTGCAGGCTTGTGTCACGTAGAGGCTATCGAACCCCAGAAGCAACTCCAGCTAACTTTGGCTGCCGACCTTGCCCATTAAAGCAAAGCTCTACCGAGATCCACCTCATATGGTAATCACGCAGACGTAAAATCCAAACCTGCGGATGCGTATCAAACTAGCGGTCCGCGATTACTTCTACAACATAAATAGGAACACGCCAATGAAAAAGTTCCTTTTCAAGTATGGGTAATCGAAGCGGAAATAAGTTAGTGGTATGACTTGGAAGAATCACGTAAAAACCGTCTAAATAACGTCCTATAGTAAGGATATTTATAAAACAATATGCCTGGGAATGTTTTATTTAATTTTTTAACTTTGAGGGAACCCTAATTTTCGCTTTGAGCAATAGTAAAAAGGATTCATGTAGAAATAATATTTGACTTAACTATTGACTTTGGTACAGCACTAGCACATTTGAGAGGTGGACACAATGGAGTCTCCAATATACCATTTCTCGAGGAAGTAATGAATGTAAGGACGGTATGAGTGGAGAGCGTTTCCTAGCCTTTTTTTAGCAGGATTATTTGTGATGTTACTTCCAGAAGACGACGTTCAGAAAGACAAAGAAAGCAGGGGACTTTGTTCCCACAGCCCTAATTAACTAGCATTTCAAACCCAATAGAGCCAACTCAACTATCCGATGGAATATAAGAGAAAGTCAGCCATCAAAACGAACTTTACCAAGAAAACGAAATAAGAAATGTTAGACTTTGCTGCACGGCTTGCGGACTACCTCGTGCAATTTTAAAAAGCACGTACAATGGGGTAAAAGAAAACGGACGCGTTCGTGAATTACAATCGTACAAATACATTAACAAGTTAAATCGAATTTAGTTATTCACAGCCATAACAACATAACTTGATTTATAGTTAAAAGGTTGGTTTGAAGCCTTTGATCTCGTTCATGATTTGCGGAATGCTGACCAATTGATTACGCACTGGCATTGATTTATATGGAGGAAGAGTCATAACCTTGTGGAAGCGATGATACACTTGAACAAACTGTGAAAGAAGTGCCTAAAATGACAGACGGGGTTTTCGATGAGTAAGCCAAACTGCGCTCACCGACATTTAAATTCTAAGCTTAATGCTAGATTCTGCTTAGCACCGCTAACAATTATGACCGATAGACATAGAAAGGTAACAAATGTATTAAGTGGTCGACGAGTGAATTTCAGTGGTGTGGTTTTTAATGCAACTAAAGTTTTGGTGAACTAAAGTGGTTTCGTAGGATGCGTCATCGGAGCATGCCGATTTCATAAGGGGAACGGGTGACACACGATCACGATTATTTTTTTACAAATAAAAATAAAAGCAAAACTTACGTGAAAAACCTGAGTTCCGAGAGTGAAATTAGCGAACTCGAGCATGATTTCACCATTGATTTTCTCAATAGAATTTTTCCAATCAATGTTGAATCCCTTAACGATGTGAGTAACTCGACCTGTAAAAGCAAACGAATCTGTTGATCGATAACACCATCGGTGAAAGCAATCAGAATCCTCCGATGCCAGTTACGTCACGCATTAAAACGATCACGATTTGGTTGGGCGCTTACGCATTAAGCGATCAACAGTAGTTACAGATGACGGAATTACTTAACATGAAAAAGCCTCGATGCCCGGAGTTGGATGAAATTGATAGAAAAACACAAACTGAATTCTCCTGGTTTCTTAGGCCAGTGTGGTTTTAAAGAGCAAATAAAAACATTCCGTTGGAAAGATTATGAAGTATCGTGAAACCGATTTACAATAACTGGGTATTTGAGTACCTTCTTCACTTCTATCAGGCACCTCGTTGGGAGGTCGTTTCTCCACTGATTGGATGAAACTGATCATGCTACCAAAGTAAGGGAGCAGCGCCTGATCGATGTAGGCTGTCGTGTGCATTGCAACAGCTTCCCGACATCGGTTCACCTCCGGAGAGTTACCAGCACCTTTTTCCTAAAGTTTTGGGAATGGAGAGAACAGTATTAACTCCAGTAATCAAAAACCACAAACATACTATTGTTGGAGTTTAAAATAATACAATCACTAAGCGAAAGTCTATGGTAGTACATTGCGTAAATCAAATGGCAATTTCATATGTAATGTCAGTTGTGTGATAACGCTAATAGGAGTTAGATTGATACAAGAACGCTTGGGTGACTTCGATTCTCAGAAGCGCTTGTCTAAGCTAAAATAGATACGACGTGTGCAGTCAACATTTGCGCTACTTCCCTCGCTATGCAGATTTTGTGGCCTCGTACGATAAGCGTGGTATACAGGCAGGCCAAATGCTCTTCGTCACACATCAATAAGACGAGGGGCTCACTGAGAGGACACTGATGATCAGATCGAAATTGTTGATGAGAAAAACAAGTCGAAGACGGTTGCGGGGCAGGGCCTTGGCGAGGCGGTAACACACTGCCTCAAACTCCGCGTGCATGCGAGAAAGGGCTTGCAATACTCTGGAATCCAGAACACGAGTTTCCGTTTGTTCTGTCACAACAACGCTCTCTTTAAAAGACTCTGAAAAAAAAATCCAATCAGCAGACCCCTTAACGTTTGAGAGAATAGCTCCATATTATGAGGGCTTTAATCTCCCGGGTCACCTCAGAATTTGGGAGGACTTAATTTTAGTTAAAAGGTTATATATCAACAGCGGTTAGTTCAATCAATATAAATGATGATCACTTGGATGTCCACAAAAAGGCGCTGGGTATGCTAAAACAAAACGGTTTGTGGAAGACGCGTAAACAGCTGGGACTGCAACTTGAGGCAGGTCCATGGACTAGGTGGCTTGTTGCGAATCGTGAAATGAACTGAAATTCAGGACTCGCTAAGGCCATTTGAACATCCATCAAGTTCATTAATAAAAAGTAAAACCGACCCTATTTTCGGATAATTATGTAATACATCAAGCTATAAAAGTAAAAAAAGTGTTTTCAAAATTAAACACACGGCTTTGGGCGGCATAGACTATTTGAACACACTTTGATGTTATTGGTTATGAATAACATTTAAAAATATTTTTGGAGTTCCGATACCTTTAATTTAGTCCTGGGTTCATCATTTAGTGTCGCATATCCAAAATGTCAAAATACATTGGGGTTTATGAAAAAGGGCTTGCCTCATTTACCTGATTCTGACAGAGCACTGCCGATGGTGTGAAGGCTAGCGGCTAATTCGGCATAGCGTCGCGCCACTGGATGTGGGCGAATGAGGCTATAGGCGCGTGGAGATAAGTTGACCACAGCTGCCGCTTCGCTTATACCACCACCTCTCTGAATACGCAAGTGAAGAGCCGCGGCCTGTGTGAATTGCGTAGTGTCCAAGACACGCAAGGACACGATATGCGCCTCCATTCGGTCCACAACGCGACCCCACAAAATGTCGAGCTGGCCAAACCAGTACCTCAAAATAAACAATCAGATACTTTCACTTTAGTCCACATAGACAATGGATGGTCAATAAAGTAACGATACAATTGACGATCAACCCTATAGAAATTAATAGTACGAAATGAAAATTGTCGCCAATCTTCCAAAATCTGATTTTTGACAGAATAGCTATGAGGTAGATGGAATGGGATGTTTTCAAGAGTTTGAAGTGACTTATAACAAATGCGAATCTGATTTCGTTTATTTGCTGCGGACCTTTGGTGTTCCCTTAACGTATGTAGCCAGAAAAATTAAAATTCACTTTGTCTATCCTCGTAAAACAAAACCTTGTGGAGAATTCAGTATTATCCACTTCAGAAAGGCTGAAGCTAGTTATTGATGGTTACCGTGACTATCGTTTGCTGCGTACACTAAATTTCACTGGCAATCACTTCGACGTAAAACTCCGCATCAGCGCGAAGTCAACTTTACTTTGCATTCTCCTATAGGATTAGAAAAAGGAACACATCTTTGGCATTTAACTCATATTTGGCGGTTTGAATGATTTTACAGTTTGGTGCTTAATGCTATCAATAAAAAATATCAAAGCTTCCGCTGTGAAGGCATAGCAAATCCAAAATATGTAAGTGAGGACAAAACTACTGTGCCCTCTTACAATATCAGATCAACATTGTGGGAATAAAATTAGAAACATTAATTCCGTAAAGACATACCGATCGAGAACACGAACTCTTCTTTCGATTGTCAAATGAATCATCGAGTGAACAAGTTGAACACAAAGTAAGAGTCCAAGAAGATCAAATTGCCCAACGTGAATCAGCTGAGGCATTACACTTGTTTCAAGTGCATCAACTGTTCGATTGAAGACCTGATCAAACAAGGAAGTGGTTGCCTGAGCGCTTGTCTTTACATCATTGCTTTTAGAAACTGGCGATCCGAAGCTATGCAGGAAAAAGTCATCGAGGAAGACGTACTCACGGCAAGCAGTATCCAGAAGGGCATAATTTATCGACCTGAAAATCTCTTCAAGTGATAGCTAAAATGTATTCATAATAAGCATAATGGGCTGCTTAAAAATGTCATATATCAAGAGCACTAAATGCAACCTTGGCGTCGTTCTTAGAGGCGGCATGAGGAAGAAGAATGGCAGCTTGGAGGCCCTCTTTTGTTAACAAACGCTCCGCTCGGTCACCGAGGCCGAACTGACCGGGACGTGAAGATGCCTGACTCAAAGCGACCGAAGGAGACTGAAGGACGTTAGGTACGCCCGCTGTACTAGTATTCGAAGCACAATTAGCAAGGTCATCTGTCTTCTTGCCAACAAGATCATCCTTTTCCTGGTTACTATCAACCTAAAAAAGTGGGGCAATGTAATCAAATTAGCATAAGAAATAAACAAGGACCATAATAAAGTTATGACAGCATCATTAGCATTTAATTTCATTAAGGGGAAATGGGCATCCGCGGTAGAACGAAAAAGATTAAATGCGGGGATCAGGGTTAAGGTGCAAACACTCACTTGTAGCTTTAGCAGCTTCGAAGCATAGGTTTTAAAATAAGCAAAATACACCTTCCCCATCGTTGATGTGTAAGTATACCTAACTTCTCCAGCCACATCACTTTCATGTAGAAGAAGGAACTCGTAGAAATACCTAGGACATAACAACGCGAAATCGTATTGATAATGGAGCAGATCAAACATTCAAAATGATGGTAGCGAATTACCTAAAACGAAGTAGCTGGGCCTGGGGAACCTGGTAGTTAGACATTGGTTTACGCAACGTTTTAATTTTTTCCATGAGAAATTCTCGCACCCTGGTAACAGCCTACGCAAAAAAGTGGATAAATATCGTTATTGACAATGTTATTTGTGAGAAGGAAAAAGCCAACACGGCAATAAAAATAGAATCGCTACCATTTACTTAATACAGCCAGTAGAAAGGATGGGGAAGCTTAAGACTAGGTGATTTTTTGACATTCTGCAAAGTGAAAAAATAACAAAATACCTTGATTTTTAGTTTATTTAACAACGACCCAACATCTTGACAGGAGGGGTAACTAGTTACACCTCGATTAGCAAGCACATTCAGCTTGTGATCTAATTCATGCAGATTTTCAATAAAATCCTGCTCCGTTACCGGAGTGAGCAGAATATGTCTAAAATAAGAAAATTAGTCGTGTTCTAAAAGTATCTTACTGAATTAACGAGTCCGGAACGATCATGTCCGACAAAAATTGGCTCAGTTCACAGCGCACAGCCTAAATAAAAGGAAAAATGCGCAACGAATTTGTTGTACGTAAAAATGAAGTGAATGCACAAAATCTTTTAAAATTATCATGTTACAAAAATTTAGAAGTTTGTCTTTATATGAATAACAAACAGGTAGGTAAATTATAAAGTTCTTGTTAGTCATAGGTGCATTGCTTTAACAAGGAGAACGATAGGCAATTTACCTCAATGAAACAAACCACCAATATAAACTAAAATAATAGAATCAAAAAATAATTACTTGGCGGTTTTGGAGCCGCTGATTCATGGCCATAGATCTTGCCTGAAGGTCCTGAATGTCAGAGCTGATTGCTCCCAGATCTCGGTGAAAGTTCGCCAGTATGTTTTCCATACGCTACGAACATCCAAAAAAAGTAACAAGTACCTCTAGAGTCCTACAACAAGCTGAAATTTTCTTATGCAAGCCTAACACATTTGGAGCCGATCGAACATCTAGAAGTAAGACCATAATGCATACTCACATGCGCCAACAGCAGACGACTCAAGATTTCTTAATTGTTCTTCCACACGTTTAGAATAAATTCTGAGATCAACATCCTGGAAGAATGTATTGATAAGAACACCTCACTTACAGATTCCAATACAACGCTAGACACTTCACTGCTTAAGGAATCGACTTCGCTACAGCGGTCACTTAAAGTTGCAAACGGTACCGTCGACGAAGCATTAATTTCTCGTGAAGACATCCTCTGGTGCTGAGTTGTGTGTTGTGTGTTGTGGTTTGACGTCGGATTAGGGCGCAGACATGTCGGACCACCTGGCCGCAGCCAATCCTGTGTCCCTCTGCGTTCCAATGGCACGCGAGGAAGAGAGGCAGCCAACCAGAGAAGGACAGACTGAGGTGCAGTATATAATGAGCGGCGTGGCAGCGTGGTGGACTCGGATGGAAGGCGCCTGGCATGTGGCTCTGGCTTGTTAACGGTCGCTAAATCCTATTCTGTTGTGTCAGTCTTAATCAAACTAAGGCTTGGGGATTTTACAGGTAGCAAAACTTGTAAAACAACACATGCTGCAGAAACAAGTAGTGTCACTGACATATTCTATTGTGAAGTATGAATAAGTTTAACTAGGACATTATCCTCTGAGATTAAAATTTAGCCATGCTGGAGGCTCAGGCATACCAAAATTAGGCACTATCACCCTTTTAATTAGCCAACGGCAGCAGCTAAACGCAAAAGGACACCTGCAAGGGATTACTGTGCTAGAAATGGAAAACAATAATAATATATAGTGTAGTGCTTGCTACTGCGCCATTGTATGGACAAGAAGAGAGCAAGGCAAAATAGAGTTGTTTATTAAAGGCTGAAACTAGTCAAAATCTGATTACAAACTGGTCGGCCGTACGGGGGAAAACAGGGTCCGCAAATATTCTTGTCCCGTTGGTCTGTTCCGCGGCGCTATAATATAAACAGGGAATTCGTGAGCGAATTACATCTTATTCGCCGGCGCGCCATTCAATGCCTTAGTGACACTGCGCAGCCGGAAGTCGCCCCCCGATCACATGACGTCGTCAACATGGCATATTGTTTACATTTGGCTAATGAAAGAGCCAAGATGGCTTCTATCTGCCATTCCGCTACACTCGCCACCCTCTAAGACTTAGCTCTCCCCGGCATTTGGCTTAGTTCCCCGCCCTTCTAATGATTAATAAAATATGCATACACGGCGCAAAACTGAGCCCACCAAATAGGAAAGCTGTTTTTAGCTTCAGGCCTGGTTCCTTGCACTGTTGCTGATATCCAGTGTTGGCAAAATATCCAGTTCGACACTCCCCGCAACCCACATCTGGCAGGATAGTGGCCCATGCGAACAGTTGACGAGATACTTTACTCTTGTAGACTTGCAGGAAGGATTCTTCATCCATCGAAGGTCCATTCGCAGTTGCGGTCCAGCTGGCTTCCACTGTCCAAGTCGTCGTCGCTGAGTTGCCAATGCCTCTTCAGATGCAGTAGTCCTAATCCCAAGGAATGTCTATGGATCCAGTTTATTGGACATCAGATGACCGCCATGAAATTTCAGCTGGCATTCTAGGGTCTTCGCCTCTGTTGACCGTGGAAGAGAAAGGGCTGGGTTTCGATAAGCGTTATTCGAACGCGTTCGCCGCCACCAATGTAGAATACCCGAGCCCTAATAGGTAAAAGACTGGTACAACAGGACAGGCTTTATTGACCAATCAGAAGCCAGTGCCACGCGTCAGGCGCCTTCCATCCGAGTCCGCCACGCTGGCCACGCCGCTCATTATGTACTGCATCTCATCCATGTCCTCTGGTTGGCTGCCTTCCTTTCCCGCATGCCATTGGGTCGCAGAGAGACACGGGATTGGCTGCAGCCAGGTGGTCCAACATGTCTGCGCCCTAATCCGACGTCACACCACAACACACTACACCACATTCTATTATCTCGAGATTGAATCATTTACTTTAGAGCAATTTGAGAATTCAGACTCACGAAAGTTGTACTTGGCTTCTTTTGTGTTTATGTAGCTAATGTAGGTGGTTGTTTCTTTTTGTATCCTGAGTAAGGCAGTGGATTTAAAATTAATCAAGATATATGCCACTAGAACATTTGTTCCACGTTTGTACGTACCGTCTTCTAAAAATGGTCGATGTCCACCCATATTCTGGGTAGTAGCATGCAGTTTTAACAATTTATTCCACATTAGAGTTCTGCTTAGCGAAAACTTGAAGGTCATTTTTGACCATTTGCATACTTTTCTTTTTAGATTCTCTTTGCGACTTTTGTAGAGACTATTGCCACTATGTCTCAATCCGTAAATGTTGTAATTGGTATCTTCAAAATATGTATTCATCAACCGATTCTATAGGCGGGGGTACCGGTCTGATTGGGAAAGCGTTGTCTGCAAAGTTAACCTCCATGAACATAAATATTCGTATTATATCCCGGTGCCCTAGAGGAAAAGGCGATTTGTCTTGGGTGAGAAATTTTTATTCACTTACTAATCCAATTTTTTTATTAGAAAACGATTGAAACATGCGGTCTACCAGAGGATACGCACGTTTTAGTCAATCTGGCTGGACGCACTATTGGTGAAATCAACCCAATGTTACTTTTTCCCAAGTTTGTTGTAATAGTGGAGCTTTTACGTAACTGATAGAAATAATCGGCAGTTTTTGGAAGAACTGCGCTCTAGTCGCATAGAAACTACCAAGATGTTGGTTAATAATCTTCCTACCTCAGCAAAAAAAATGATTAATTCATCAGCTGTTGGTACGATAAACCAAAATGCATTAACAGTTTCAATGCTATTTAGGCTTCTACAAACCTGACATGGATCGTTGCTATACGGAAGATGACCCTTATGTCGACTACGACTTCATAACCCGTCTGGTGCACGAATGGGAATCTTCTTGTGCTGGACCCAAACTCAGTGGTGTTCAATGTGTATTGCTTCGGACCGGTAAGTTGTTTTGTAGTGGTAAAAATTGCTGTAGTATTCTTGTGCGATTAAAATCGAAAATTTAGTTTTAGTTATTTTTGAACCAGGGTAAATTTTGCACAATAGTTCTAATTCTATAACCTTTCAAAAAATAGATTGTTATATGTGTGTATCTGAGTACGCATATTGCTTCTGTACCTTTGTTCATAAATTTCACAACTGTACATATGTTTACTTGGTTGCGTCTGAGAACAGCTTACAATGATTCGCACAATTATGTTTTATTACTTTCTCCAGGCAGCGTTTCTACGCACCGACTCGTCACCCATAAACAATCGCCTTTGAACCTCTTGTTCATTCTTTCAAAATTAGATCGAAACTGTAAATGATCGTCGGTGTGTTTAGAAACAACGTTTTGTGTGATTCGTGTATTTAAATTAAACAATTTTCAACCGTAGGTCTTTCCCGACATGTATTTCAAGCAATACCGGTGTAGTAGGTAGAATCGTTAATGGTTAGAATTTGATCGTTGCAACATGCCTTTTGGGACCCCTAAGGCTAATTTTGTCAAAATTATATGTTCCAAGTAGCCGGTTTTCTTTGTTTTAGGCGTTGTTCTTTCAAAAAACGGAGGCGCTTTGTCGAGCATGTACTGGCCACATCGTCTTGGTCTCGGTGGTCCTGTTGGGAATGGACGTCAGTGGTTCTCATGGATTCACATCGATGACCTCGTTAATCTCGTTTGCTTTCTCATTACGGACCCTTCTTGTACGAGCACGGATATGTAACAAAGCCGTATTACTAAGGTCAACCGTGATGCTTTAAAAAACCGACAGTTATTTTTAAAAGTTAGCACTTCTTTGCAAATCTAAAGAAGCCACTGATTGTTCGCACATAAAAAATCAACTATTTACCCTTTAAATAGTTGTCAGACGAATTTGGAGCCAGTTACTGTTGAATTCCGTTGCTTAGCTGCAAAGAAAACCTGTCATTTGTTTAAATATCACTTACTAGTGATCTTAGCAATTTTTCTAATCAACAACTTCTGTTTTGTAGAGCTTAACTATCCTCCGACCGATTCACGAAGCTCTCTTTGTCGCCTTATGCGCCACACAAGTGAAAAAAAAAGTTCGCTGGCATATGGCTACAGGGGAAATAAGTGAAGTCAATTTGCTACGTCAGTATCAAGGTTTAACTGTAGCCTTGGCACATTAAGTGACCTTAGTTTGTGCACGCTTGGTATCTTCGTTCCGTGTTTATGTCTCATTTAAAGAGCAATCACCCTTCCAGTAGCATGAAGTGGTACTTAACTTGTACATCGAACACAAGGCATATCCACTAGTTCTTTTGCACTGTCAACATAGTCACGGCAACTGTCATGTGAAATCTTCTTCTTCGTTACCAACGGAGGTTTTTCCAGTAGCCTTATTAACTTTCGCTGTTACCTTTTTTATTAAGCTGAATCACTCACAGGCCCAATAAATGCGACATCCCCGAATCCAGTTCGCCAATACGCATTTTCACGAGCCCTTAGTGAATCTGTAGGAGCTCCACCGTTAGGGGGACGGCTTCCGACACCACCATTCGTCATACGGGCGATGATGGGCCGAGAACGGGCGCCCTTGCTCCTCGAAGGACAACGCGTGTTGCCTGTCAAAGCACAGGCTGCGGGCTTCAAGTTTGCTTTTCCCACTTTAGAGGCAGCCTTGGAGAATATCTACGGCAAACGGCCTGGACCTGTACCTATTGACTAAGGCAATCAAGCTCAGGGTTCCTTTTAAAAATTATAACGTTACTGTTCTTACACATGAGCGAGAAACTTCTTATGTTTCTGTGTTTTTTAAGCAAAAACACGAATTTATGTATTGGAGATCATTCACCGTACGTGTATATCATAGGTAAACAAATCAATTTTTGGTGAGTACTGGATATGTTGAAAGTCCGAAGTGACCTGTCCGGTAGTAGTCACATTAATTTCCTAAACCTGTAGTGACTTTACAACCATCACAACGGTTGGCACACGACTGGCCGTATCTCTCAATGTTGAACATGTTACCGCGTTTCTAATATATGCCCTTGGATTCTCCCCTGTGAGCCATGTGCCTGTCACCAACTCTCCGGGCCTTTACTGGCCCTCTGTGTAAACACGGTGACGGGCCATACCAGTCTTCAACAAAACTTTAGGGATTGGTGATTCGTCAGCTCACGCAAATACTATGGACCCCCAGAGATTGTCGACCCACTACTTAATAAATGACACCCTTGTCACAGTGATTCTGTATTGAAATTTTACCCTCAAAGGATAAACGTGACCATTGGTCGTGGTCGATCTCGATGCATGGGATTGTCACAGCAAACGCTCCTCCCTACGCGGATGCAAGTTTGTTCACTAAGGATAGCTGTAGCAATGGGATCAATGCCTTAACACTCAGACCCAACTAATATTATCTAGTGATTAATATTAAATTATAATTTAGCAATCAGGCCACGGTGCCAAGACAATCCCTGAAATGCAATTCCAGTGATACAAGTGTATTGACAAGTCATCAATAGGTTGGGTTGCACATGGTTAACAAACACTCTTTATAAGGACACAGCGACGGATATTAAATGTGTGGAAAGACATAAATGCATGGGATCACAGCCACATACCGGGTAGAATGAGGGAATCGTCGCCCTGTGGGTGGTCTTGTCTGAGTAGGGAGCTGCAACTATTGTTAACTCGAGGCCTGAGTCGCCGAGGCGGCTTCCTGGCTCCGGACTCAAGGAAGTACATCCAACCCTGAGAGTCGATTATGTAAAGGGTGGTGTCCATGTGGTTTTGTTCTCCTTTTCCAGGATGAAAGGTCGACTGAGCGAAATCGGTTGGTCTTATGCGATTGGGCGAAGGTGGAGCAAACGCTAAGGCGGCAATGGGACAGGGAGAAGGTTGATCCAACTAGAAAAAAAAACAACTATAGGTTGAGTCTGTTAACTTTAAAATCCGGTGAGAAATAGGGCGCGACCTAATGAACGAGTTACAAGGCTCAGTGTTTTGATGTCTTTACTTCTTGATCGCAGCTATTGTTCAAGATGACTAGCAAAATAGTAGTAGGATGTGGCGGAAATATACTTAAATCTCAGGTGCCATTTTATTAGCGGACTTTATAAAGGATTCTGTCCGAAGCAGTCCATGCAATGTAATAGTTTACGTTGTCTAAAATCATGCGGTTAATGCCCGAGAAGTGAGTTTTTTTGCATGATCCACCAGTGGTAGATAAGGAAGAAACGACATTAAGTGGTTTACTTAATCCTGTATATTCCATTCTTAAAACACCCAGTTGAAGGAGCCTCCTTTGCAGCATAAGAAACAGAAACGATGATTCTGAATTTTAGAAGTGACAAAAAATCAATCTTGATTTTCCTTACGCCTATAGTGTGATCACCTAGAGATTACAAGCTATATCCCCACAAGTTCGCGAATCTGTTCCATATAAGGTGACTTCGAATGGACAAGCGACTCAGTCTGCCAAATGTGGTTAATAGCACTACATAAGCTCCACTAAATATTTAACTTTTGGATAGCAAATAATAAAATCAAATAATAGGATCAAGGTTACATGGAAAAACGCTCACGAGCATTATGGAGACCGTGTCGAGGGTCCAACTACTGAGCCAAACGAGGCATCCATTTGGACCACCGATCAGAATGCAACCCACCTCGCAGCCCTGACTGTCGGAGAACAGAATTGGCAGGGCCGCCAGGGGGTTTGGGATACGAGAAAAGGTTGTGCTTGTGGGGAAACCCGTCTCTGCTTGGAAGTCGAGCAACCTGCTGCAACTCTGACGACAGTCAGCTGTGAACAGGCCGATCCAAATCTCTGAAAAAAAAATGTTTTTTTTTACCAAGTAGTAAAGTAGCACGTCTATAACCACGTACAAACGCGGGAGAGATTTAACGCAACTTGATTTGATGTTACGGAAATGCGTCTTAAATAAATAGCGGAGAAACGTTTTGCATAAAGTAAATAAAGTTCAGTTTTTTAAGGAAAAATAGGCGGGTACCAGTTGTCCAACGATGACAAGGAATGCCACACAGATGGAATCATGGCAATGCAACCGGATACGTTGAATCTTCGCTTTCTACGTCAAGACCACAAGGGGGTGATGGATTAAGGGCATCAACATGTATTGCTATTAAATTTCAACAGTACATGAGTGCATGTTTCTTTGCAAAGGAATAAAGCACGTTTATGAAAAGTTCTTGTTATCTCATATCCCGAAAGGAGAATGTTCCGTTTTTACGAAAATGTACCGTTAAGTCCACGAGGTCCAGCCCTAGCCACCAGAAGGTCGCCTGACGCCTGATCGAATGCCAGGCCACAGACACCCATAAAATCGTCACTGCTTTCATCCATATCCAAACGAGTAATGAAAGCTGTTGAAGCAGTGTCCCAGACGATCACGCGGCCTTGTGCGTCTCCGCTTGCAACTAACCCGTGCTGGGGACAAGAGGCTATGCAAACAATTCGAACTCCAATGTGCCCAATTAAGCATCGCCAACCAACTGATACACGGAGAAAGGAAGACCAGTGTTGTCGACAGGCATGATGATGGAATTCAGAGTTCATCAATAAACGTCGTTCGTCGGCTGTAGCATATTCTGTCAAGTCGTCATCAGTATCTGACAATGAGTGAGATGTGGTCAAATTTCGATGGCGTGCCTTTGGGGAAAAAAATTAAGTCGTCTTAAATGCTACAAAAGTATATGAAGTAAACCCTATAAGTGAAAATAAGCAAAAAAAATGAGTAAAACAGAACAGTATATTACAATGCTTCGGCAAGTGACAAATTACAAGTAATCAAACCTGGTGTTTGTCGCCACTGCCGCTGCCAATAAATCCGCACAAAAGCTCCTCAGTAGAGACTGTTCGCACAAATAAACCACCGCCAGCGGTTCCTATAATAAGGTGAAGCTGAGAACTGCAAGTCAGAGGCCTCGTCCCGACGGAGTGAACAACAAGAAAAGCAGAGGCTTCCTCTCCCACAAATGGCAACGGAATTGTCGTCGCATACAACTCAGCAGCGTCGACAAAACGCCTAGCAAACAAGCTGATAAAATTTGGGGAAAGCGAGACTTTGACGAGCAGCAGAGGATAGGAGGGGACTTGCAGAAGAAACAATGAAGCAGAGGCCACCGTCACTAGGATAGTCCAGTGAGAGAGGGATTGGTCTGAACAGGTGCTGAGAAGGCGGTAGGTCTGAGAACCTCCCCGGAGGTTGGCATACCAACTGATGCCAAGCTAATAAAAAGAAAAATGTTTGCTCCCTGATTACCTAGCGTTTTTCTCAAAATTTTGAGAAAAAGGGGGATATATCATTCAAAAAAATTACAAATCAATCAAAACGTAATCCTATCAACTACGTTTCAAAAATCGTGACAAGAATCTCGCCCATATTATACTCCAATCAAAAGATTGCAAAAATGGAGAGGCCTAAATTGCCAAGACAAAGTAGTTGAACACGCCGGCATCAGACGTTATACTCGAGTGATGCAAAGAGGAAGCGTTAATAGCTGTTCAATCTTTAAGGTTGAGAGGTTTTGGGGAGGGCACTATTTGGTCACACCATCTCCACAGTCCCCCAACTGACACCCCAAATCTGTGTAAATCCCTCCTCATCCTTCAGATCAGGGTGACCCAAAACTTATGCAAGCCGTAATTTCTGACATGTCCCACGGTTTTTGGCTGAGACAGTAAAAGCTCTCCGTATGAAGGTATTTTGGCGGTGTTGACTCCCTTAGATAAGGGGTCCATTTAATTGCACTCGAGACGTGGGTCTTGAACCAGTAATCGTAAAGGTTGTAAAGTTACTGATATTTGGGGACATCTTTACAGTTTAAGGACAGCCATGACTACCATATAATTTGGTCGACAACGCTGCCATCTTTTCCAGCCAATTCGATAAAAATATGAGCTTAATTTAATATGACTTTGAATAATGAGTACGAACGATAAAATATACCAAGTATATTGAACAAAATGTGTTTGCGTGCATGATTTACACGGTTTAAATGTCTGCAGTTAAACTATTACAGTATAATCTACTGAAATACTTGAGGTGGTAAGAACATAATAAAGACTTGCCATTTTTGAGCAGGGATTTCCAGCCCACTTGCCCCAATGCAGACCCCTCACCGTGTCCAGAGGAGCGCCAGCAGTGAGTGGTTTCACGGAGGTAGATACGGACACATTTTGACTGGGGCATTGTTCGCTTACACCTGACAAGGGGGACTTAATTGTGGAGATCGGTGACCCCAGCGTGTGTTGTGGCATTTGCACCAGATCTGCTTCCTGGGTGGAAAGTGCCCCCCTGTGCGCGAGAATGAGCCCGATTAATCTAGAGAGACCCAAGAAGTCGGGGCGTTTACGGCTACCCGGTTTGGTGCTCACATAGTGAGAAATGATGCGACGGGGATGCGGGTGGTTGGGGAAGAGTTGTCGAGGCGCCTGACCATAGTTACGAATCATAGATTGCACGGCAGCACGTCGCAATGGATCCTCAATGGCGTCAACATCGACTGCACCAAAGTACGTCTTAATGGAGGGAGGGAAGAAAACAAAAAGGTTACAAACACACATACAGATGAGGAAATTGATCAAACTTAAAGATTATCATTAGAATTTACAAAATCCAGTGATGGACTTCAATATATCAGACTGGTGGAGTGCTAAATAATACGGTAACATTCTCATTCAATGTACAACGAAACATACCGAATAAAAAGGGTTGACCATGTCTTGTTAAAGAGTGCACGGATGGATTTTCAGACTTGGATTTTGTTTACGCAACACATCCATATCTATCAGCCAGAGTCGCTGAGGCAATTACATTTATTTGCTTTCGTCTCTTTGTGGAAACTGATGGCAACGCAGTGATTGGCACAAACACTATCCCGGAAGATTATTAAATAAATGCAAACAAAATTCCTACAAAATCGCCCTAAATTGGCATGGTAAATTTCTTCGAGGTCTACAACTACCCACGTTAAGCCAGAAATGGGATTTGACAGAATAGAAACTACTGACGAATGGATGGTAGAGATTGATTGCTCGTTCACCCTGACGTCCGGTCTGTTTATAGCCAAAAGTAAGGTCGATCCAATCGGGCAAGTTCGCAGTGACGTAGGGGCTCTCCAAGGCGGCCCGATTAACGAGGACGAACAGTCTTGGGTCACCCTTGGCCCATCTACAGAATTAATTATCAAACGCAAACAGGAATGGTAAGATTGGCCTTTGCGCAACGTGGTTAATAAAATTACAAGAAAATACTTGAGCCATGAGAACATTCCTGTGCAACACGGCATTTAACAGACGAAACAAGTTAGACAGTGATCCGAACCCATAGATCTGTGACAAGTACTTTATAACTCAAAAACAGCCATAATATTTAAGGCAAAAGCGAACAAACGCTCGATGTGGTTAATTCGAGGTAAAAAAATAATCTAGAAACCCGGATAAGAACGCGGACACCCAGGAGTAAACAAGGGGATATGAGACAATTGAGTCTTAGTCTTCTAATTTGAGGCCTAAAAGGTTGTGCTAATGTGTAAGATTGCGCCAGCTTAGAAATTACAGGCGTACAAGAGGCATTGTTATTTAGTATATTTCAGATGACAGATATGATATGGTCAACTAAATATGAAATTGTGGGTGCGATAAAAGAGTGCACATGGTGAATGGGGCAAGCGCAGGCAGAAGGGCAGGAATGAATTTAAACAATCTGCTACACTATAAATAATGCCTCAAAGGACATACGGGGGCAACTTAACCGAATCAACAATTTCACCATCCTGTCGAACACCAAGTGCAAAGTTTTCCCAATTCACAAATATGTCTGGCCTGAAGTAGAATTCTGGAACCAGTTCCTTGACGAATGCTACAGAATTGGTAGCCATTGCCCATTCAGAAGCGACCGAATTAAAGAGCCGATCGGGGGCGTCAAAATTACCATCTGAAAGTTGAATCAAATTTGATCTAACAGATGTTGTATGAAGGAGGTAGAGAGACTCCAAAACTAGGGTATTTATGTAGATATAAAAAAAACTTTCGACGTGCTGACAACCGTAAGCAGTTAAATTAGATTCCGCAATATCTGCCCATACAGTAAGATCCCTTAGACTGTGTTAAGGTAAAAAAGAGCTTCATTAAATCCTCTCCACGTCGATTGGACAGCATGGTGAAATTAAGCACACAGGAATCCACGGCATTACCTTGAAATTGGATGAGAAGGAAGGCATAAGGGATCAATCGACAGAGGAAGTGAAGAATAATTGCCTCGTTTGAGCAGAAGGATGGGTAATGGAAAGCAGGACAGAGTAAACTCCGCTGATTCTCATCCCCAGAGTTCTCTGCTTCGAAAAGTTGAGTGTTCAGATCTGCATAGTGCCTTAAAACTGCTTCAGCACGAGCGTCAGTCTGAACTGAGATAGGCCGATCTAGTCGCCGAAAACTCTTGGACGTCATCGTCAAATCGAGTATTGGGCTCTCAAAATCCTAGTTGGACAAATAACCGCGTTGCTTGATATACGTTGGGGAGAAATATATCTTACCATGAAACAAAAGGCAGCACGAACCGCAAGGAAGTAAAAGTAGACGTGACAAATTAACAAGCTCGGTCCAATTTTCAAGAGCAAAAGAATCATTATCAGCGAACCGATTTAAGTCCCACCGAATGAATCCACAAAAATTTGCTACCCATAATCTAGACAGTTACATCAGTTGTAATAAGGCTGTCCTCCGTGAAGAAATAAATCGGTAATTCTCGATACGACGGAGCTCACCGTTGAAACATATTTAGAGATCAAATACAGTTTCTGATGTAACTATAAGTATTGCTCTAGGAGCAACGATTTAATTAAAAATGGCAGAAAACTTTAGCTGCAATCCTAATCGTATTCAGTAGAAGTATCTTTATTTCAATATACTCTGAAACGCGGATTGAGACGCGACGTGTCCATTAAAAGGCCTCATTTTTCAAGAAAATCAAGGTAATAACAATTAGTGAATGACTTAATAATTTGTTGAGCACGAAGTACCGTTTAATGTGAGCACCTATTTTCGAAAAAGGAAAACGCACACGGACACAAACCCAATTGCGAGAGAAGAAGTTTTATAGTTGGAACTACACCACAGTGTTTACCAACAAACGGTTTTAAGGATAATAATACTAAATATTATAGTCAACATATTCAATTTTAATATTAAATGATACATCGGTGGAATTTGTTCATGATTTGGTTCAATTCATTTTTGCATAAATTTCGGCTTATGCTGCATGTTTTGCAGATACTTCAAAATGCATTTGGTCTCAGTTACGAAAACCAGCAAATTCACATTAAAATTATGCCCTCAAAAATTATCCTTTTCTTTTTGATAAAAACGCATACCACACTCACGTTCGTCTCGAAATTACACATTGTTGCAATAATCGGAACCTTGAATTATCATTAAAAATACTTCCTAAGAGCAAGGCAAGTGATTTCGTCCACTTACGGCAATAACCCATGGGAATATGGGGTACTGAGTGAGGTCGTTGTAAGTCCTTCCAGCTGCAGTGTTGAGCGCCATTAAGTAGTCGAAATTCGACATCTGACCTCGTATCCAGGAGACTTGAGCGTCCAGCAGGCGAGAGCGCATAGCTGGCCCAATAAAAGGTGTTGTGAAGGGTACCACAAGAGCATCACAGAGGCCACGCAACGAGAGCATTGGATAGCGACCGGACCTGACGGATGAATTAGGCGTAAAAAACGTCATCCGTCCACCCTCGACGCGCCACCACTCGGTGCGTGGACGAGGATGAAGCAGGGCACAGGCGTCGACCAAGCTTATAACGAAATTGTTTCGCTCCTAAGAGGTGAGTAAAACGCGTTGTGAAAAAGGATTCCGATTTGGTTCTTGATAGGATGGTCAGAGGGATAAAATATAGATTAAAGCACCACTGTAGCACCACACACTGCCAATCGAGGGGCTGCACCCAGAAAATCGTTCATTATTAAAAAAAAAAAACAAAATAAGCTTTAAATTAAGTGATTCAAAAAGAATAGCTGGTGGCAGCAAAAAAATTGATATGTCCACTGTCCACACCCCGAGAGCTTCTCATTGATTTTACCAATACTCCTACAATAAATGTTAGACAAAAACGGATCCTGTAAATACTCAGCTCACCTTAGTGGATCGAAATGCAATCATTAAGGGAGGGACGCTGCACGTTCCCTCAAAGAACAATTCCACAGCCAGGTCACGGAGCTCGAATCTCCTCTCCTCCACTCGAGAGATTTCATGTAGGGGACAGGTTATTACCTCACTTTGATCAACATCACAGCCGAGACCGTGAATAGGAGCATTGGTACCACCACAAGTGATTTGCTCCTGAAACCGAGTTAAAAAATATACCTGAGATTCCTACGACTAGCCAAATGTAACGAAAAGAAAACTCACGATAACCAACAGTACCTAAGACCTACTTAGCATCAATGAATGTTCATGAATTCTTCAAACGAAAAACAACCAAATAATGGGAAGTTAACAAATAAACATGGCACCTGCGGTTGTCATCCCACATTCTACGTGAATGGCATTCTCCATACAGCAACAAGTTTACTGTGGGAGCATGTGTGTCTGAAGTACGGCGGAAAAGTGCATTAAGGTTATGATGGACAAAGTCACGTTTGCTACTTACCATATTGAAATCTGATGGACCAGCGTTATTAAGAACCAGATGGATCCAATTGGCATCCAGCGTGAGGTCACCGTTTAGCGGAGCAGGATTGGAGATTTCAATTAATTGGCAAGGCCAGACACCAAGACACTTTCCTGAAAGGGCTACTGAGGGTGGTGAGAAGAGAGCTTGAGAAGAAGGATGGAAGTGGGCACGTGGTGTCAATTGGCATTTTTTCCTCGCCTGTCCTCTTAGGGGAGTGCATGCGTACCGTTGCATCATCAGGCCAGTAAGGGGGTGATCTTTAAGGTGCTGGCCTATTCAAGAGAGATCTTGAGATATCAGGGTTATTCATGAAAGAACATACGAAAAAGTTCACCGAATGCACTTTTTTACCACATCATTTCCTTATACTTTCTAATTTATACTTTAGAGTCATGTGTGGCTCATTAGCTACCATTTTCCATTGTTCATGTGTATGTAATTGCATGCTGTCACATTTTGACTAAGAAGAAGGATAATTAACCTCATTGACATCACTGTCAGGATTAGCTACCATCAAACGGAGTCATTTTCTCAACTATACCTCATCCAAACTTGTGAAGGAAGAAAACAACATCATCCTGTTCACGTAAACGCGTTATTGACTATGGTAAATTAGGATACCACCTGAACTGATGCAAATAATTGCAATAACAACATAACTAAGTGCAAAACTTTGAGGAGATGTAGAATGATGGAGCATCACAATGGCCGATTTATACTTACCAAGGGTGCTTGTCGATGAAACTCTCACAAAACGGTCGTCAATCCACATAATTGCTGGACGCCTCCTACAACGCTGTCTTGACTCGGTTTCGAAAGCGTCTACATGCGAAAAGGCGGGCTTTGAGACATCGTCACAAAAGACGGAGCTTAAAAAAAGACAAAAACCTTTGTCCAAAGCAAAGTTGGTAGACCAGAAAGTGAGGTAGGGGCAATGATCCTACCATTCATGACTCAAGCATCCTCCTAACTGCATCCAGTAGAACGGCGCCATCACAGTGAGTAGGTGCTTGCGTTGGGAGACAAGAGTTGACCAGCGGAGTTGGCCCTTCTCATTAGCCTCACTTAAAGGTGACAGCCAATAGGATTGGTCTGAGTACTGAGAAACTAAGTGATACGGCTCAGCAGCTTCATAATGTTCAAACTGGCGTGAGACCGGGATTGGCGAGGAACTTCGTTGAATTTGAAAATGTGAAAGCGGATTGTGTATCAGCGACTATGACGAACGATAAACCGTAGTCAGTGGATTTATAACAAATAAATATGGTAAATGCAGAAAATATAGACAAAGTCATTGGAACATGAAAACACCGATTAAAGTGCTGCAAAACTCATTGCAAATGCTGCAACTCCGCAATGCATAAAAATTGCAGAAACAAAATCGACAGCTTTTTTTCTGGACCGGTTGTGCACTTGTAGGCAAACAGAGTAAGCTTACAGAAGGCAGAGAGTCAGTTGACACGGACTGTAGTCGACTGAAGACACGTGGATTAAGGTCTACACACAGTTTCTCCACCCATTCAAGTAATTTGCTCACGGCATCTGAAGTCCTTTCGTAAGCGCGATAGTTTCTCTCACAACAGGTGATGGCATCTGAAGTAGGCGATTCGACATGGCGGTGGGCGAATGAATCACTATCATTTCCTTCTTGGTGCCACCAAACTAAGCATGGCTGACCACATGGAATAGGGAGAATTGCATCAAGCATCTGAAGATTTTTCTTGACTTCGAGAAGCAACTGGAAATAAAAAGAACAGGTAGGTAAAAATAGGAAAAAAAAGTATGACAGTTCCATCAAAGTCAGGCTTTGCGAGGTACCATGCAAGTCTAAAGCGGAGCTATCAGGTTTGTGCGAAGTCAGTATCAGAGTAATAGAGCATAACAAGTTAAATGCGATTGCTAAGTGAGCGGAATCTCCAATAAAACTGAAAAATCTTTTCTTCACGAATATGATAAATGATAATTTAGCAGTCGATTACCGATTGCCTTTTACAAACACATAATTCCAGCGCAAAATTTACAACATGGTTTTACAATGAAGATTTTATGAATTGAAACAAGTACCAATATCATTTGACACACAAACGCTACATTAAAAACGCATTTTATTTGCAGTAACATGACATGGACCAGGTTATGCTAAGTATACTTGGGTCTCAGTTTCATAAATTAGGGCTCGGGATTCGTTACTAATTTCCTTAGCATTCAAAATATTAAATATTCAAAAGAAGGCACATACATGAGCATCAGCTTTTCCACTGATGATATTGGGTTCCTGGGCTAGAAGAAGCAATAGCCAATGACCAGTCACTGAAATTGTCAAGTTTTCAACGAAGGCCTCGCACCAGGCATGCAGAAGACGTAGTAGACAGCCCGAAAATGTTACGTAAATGATGTTTTTACCCTTTCGCTAAAAGGTCACAAGCAAGGTAACTGAAAGCATGAAAGGGGCCACAATGATACAAACGATTATGAACAAGGAAGTCGCTGTTTCGAGTTCGCAATCTGAGGCATTTTAAACAGCCAAAAAAGCACTGGTTTTGTTTGACTATTTATTCTAGCGACTGCAACGCGATATTATGAGTAGCTGAGAGCATTGTAGGATCCAATTTTAGCACTTATTCCAAAGTGCAATGGTTGTAGCTTGGATCTACAAATTAGAGGGTGCTTTAAACAGAGCATTTAAATTGAATTTGAATATATTTCGAGGTTCTTTCAGGTATCTATAACTCATGACATTGCTCAGAATTTCTCGATTTGACACGAAAAGACACGTGCAACTAACAAAAAACTCGATTAGTATTTCATTATTTTCGTCTTTAACAAACAAACATACGAAGCGATTAGTGAGAGGAACCATACATTTTATTACATCAAACCGGGTATCACTGAGTAACTAAAATGGCACGGCAATTGTGCGAAATCGCCTTGAGTGAATTTCGGTCAATGCTGCGGTCTACCCATGTCCTAGGTGAATCTGCACGGGTAAAACATCCTTTAAACTAGAATCCAGTTTGAATATTGCACAAGAACATACCATGGCGTGAGAAGTTGAATTCACGAAGAGTGCTATGATAGATTTCTCCAGAAGACGAATGGTATTTAACTGAGGACAACCAGCGATTGGTGGATCAGCACTGAGTGGGTTGATACGAAAGTTCCCCCCTAAAAATCGAAACTATTAGTTGAAGGATGCAATTGGAAAATTATTGAATGATTAAGTAAGTCCATTTGAATGGAGTAAGTCACTTTAATAGGGTGAACAACGAAAGGGGCCGATAAGCCACAATATTTTTTTTAATTGGCATTCAAAAATAGTGATGCTAACACCAAGTACATTAAATTCTCACTTTCAAAAACAGAACAGGGAATTTTAAATTCAGGTTTAGGCGAAAACACACCACACAGATGCATTAACTCGACAAATTGAAGAGCCCATGGTATAAACTATTATAAGCCACTCCTTAGACTTAAGGAGTCAAAAAACAGATCACTCGTACCCTTATACATAAGAGTGTCCACAGCAATATTGGCGGTCCAATAGAGTTGGGACTGAATGTTTGTAGCATCAGAATGTCCTAAACGAAGTTGCATGGTGGATTAAAAAAATTAGCGCGCATTAAGCTACGTAGGATGAATCACAATGCACAACAGATACCGTCGTTAATTTCACGACAAATGCGGCCGAGAAGCGAGAGAAGGGCGCGGAGTAGCATCTCACGGACAATGCACGTTCGATTGGAAGCTAATACAAGGCATAATGAGGAATGGAAAGACAACGCATGATATCGGGTGAATAATGAAATCAATCACACAATCGAAAGGTCCTAAACTGGAGAAAGTAATTGAGCTTCAACATACCATTGCTGTCGGAAGAATCGCCATCGAAGCCACCACCTCGTAAATGCCGTATTGTAGCCACTACATCTTTAAACTCAATTTGATTTTCAGTTGCGGAAATAGCAGAACCCAAAATTCGAGAAATCAAGTTGCCAATTTCATGGTGCCTTTCATAATTGACATTAGTGGCACCATCGAAGCACGTAGATTGCAGCAAAAAAGCCATTTCTACCATAATGTTCAACGCAAACGGATCCCGCAGGGAGGCCATTACAACTCGATTCACCTAGAGCAATTAGTGTGTTATTTCAAAAAGGAGGACCGACCTTTGCAGAGGCGAAAAAGCTCGCGAGTCTGTCCAAATGGACCTTCTGCAAGTTAGTCACTGCTGTCGAAAAAACGGAGTCATTTGGCCGTTCATTCGAGACAAGTTGAAGAGCTATGGTATCCACTAAAGAAGACGCAAGTAACGATAGGGCAATGAGAACAGATGTCAGATGCTTTTCTCCATCCAATGACAAGAAGGTAGAAGAAGTTGCAAGCTGCCCTATGCCGTCAGTTTCATGAGAAGCCACAGTCGAACCTACCTAAAGGGTGAAATCGCATTACAATTTTAACTAAAGCAGCAGTGAAAAAGATCACTTTTATTCGACTTCAGGCGATCAAAAGGGTGGATGCTGCCTAAAAGTGATATTAGGCATCACGATATTTCAGATTAGTCTAGTGAAAAATACCTCGAATTACTTCCTCTAAAATGAAGTTCGGTTGATTTAATGGACCAGTACCCATTAAGTTGATTCAAATAATAATGACATATTGGCAAATTAAATTTCAACGAGATCAGAATAATGGATGTTGGCAACTTCCATGTCGAACATTGGGCTTTCAAAGGACCCCAATTTAAAATCAATGGTGTACTGCTCGACTGAAGAATGAAGCCTTGTTTGATTAAAGGCGTTAGTACAGGTTTTCGGGTTAAGAAAAACAAGATGGGTTTTCAAGAACTCGAAGCTCTTGCCTAACCGTGCGTTATAGTTGGTTCTATTTATCAGAGAACTAAGGCTCAAATGCCTTGCCCGAAGTAATTATGATAAGTATACAGCTCAATCATCTACTGAGTAACGCATTGAAATCGGAACACAAAATATGAATTATGTAGCACTAGCTAAAGGGTAATCATTTATCGAAATTATCCATACAAACGATACACATAGTTGTAACTACGATTGATTATTTTTCGATAGCTGTCGTTTATTTATATTTCAGATAATAATTATAATGGATTGTTCAACAAAACTAAGAATAATTTTGCACAATAGAAACTGAAAACTAAAATAAGGTTCAGTTATTTAGAAAACAATAAAGGGCAATTACCAGTTGCATATTAGGCTTCTCAAATTCGAGTACCAGGTTACACGCGGCGGCAACCAACGCGGGTGAAGTTAATGCAATATGTGCGAATGACACATGACTGCATTCCTTTTCCTTAAATGACAAGCCCACATTATGCGAGCAATCGTGAGTCCATTGTACCTGTGTCGTCGACGAGCAACATGGAAAGGTGATAAAAGAGGCTTCGGTAAGAAATTGTTTCGCTAGTATTCGGTCATAGTCGGCCCCGTTAAGCTTTCCAAGCGCATTATTGTGTCCGTGACGAGCAGGTGTACTGAGCAAACTGCAGTACAAGGAGAGCGCCTGAATAAAAATAATGAAATAGTGGGTGCATTAGTGCCGTAGCGGCAAAGCTGACCAGACATTAACAGGTAACAACAGCTTGCACAAACTCCGTATACACAAGGACCTAAGTTAGTGGCGTTGTGATTGTGTGAAAACACTGGTCTGTGAACTGATGAGGGTTCTGGAGAAGACCCAGCTACACCAACCAAGTTGTTTGGACACACGATACGTCATTTAACAAAGTACCCAAAGGGGGTCACTAAACATGTATGCGGAATTATGCATCGTAATATTTATAGTCTGATCAAAACCACAAACCAACACTACAATTTTTATTGAGATAATAAAATTGATAACTGCAATGGTCAGCGATCTACAAAGATATACCTTAAAGTTGGTATTTATCAAATTGAAGCTCCTGTGCATAATGACCGCGAAGTGACTAATTAGCCTCGCACATCGACTTGAACGAAGCAAAATCGAATAAGGTACGAGTACGGCTTTTCCATAAGGCATTGAACAGGCATGATGTAGGTAGGATCGAAAGTGGTTAAGAGTTTGCAATCACTTCCTTCAAATATGAATCATACTTTGTCTGTTGACTGTGGACCTTTAGTACTCGCTTCACGTACATGATCAGAAAAATTAACATTCATTTTACCTATCCCCGAAACACAAGACCAAGCGGAGAATTTAACGTTACCAGCTACAGTTGTTGATGGTTGTCGTGACTGTCGTCTTTTGTTGTTTTAATCATTACGCATAGATTTGTACTTTAGGTTTTGCTCAAAATCAGCTCCATGCATAACTCCGCCTCAGTGCGACGTCAACCTTTCACTGTAGGATTTGAGACTGGTTTACACAGCAAAAGATTAATTTTCGAGCAATTTATGTGCTAATACCTTATTGGTGGTTAAGTAGGATCAATCACAGATGGTTTCCATGACTTTCGGCTATGATGTGAAAAATTGATAGAAAAAGATAATCTGTGTGAACTGCACGAAAATTCCGATAAACACAGTACATTGCATGGCTCCAACTGTTAACATATGTAATATATGTGTTGTTATATATTTAAAGCATAACATAGCATCAGTCAACATTACCAACCATAACAGTAGTAATTTCATAATAATTTTGATTAACATTTCCGTCAAAAAAGACAACAGAATTGCAGATGGGGTCGTTTGCCTCAAATCCTCCAAAAAACAAATTGTTTATAAATGTCATACCCCAGAGAGACACGCAAATGAAAAAATTACTATTTGTTAAGAATAAAAAGTGTTTCGTTCAACGAGAATTTGGTCTTTAGTGGATGTTTAACATTTTCAAATGCATAAAGTGCAGTTCTGGGAAAACTTTGGTTAATTCACAGATAAATATGCAAGTCTGGTAAATCATGTAGCAAGACTTTACTATATAAGACTATTCACAAGAAAATAATTGAGCTGCAGAGATTTTGACTTCGCCTAAACCCACAACTTGGCTGGTAATCAAGAACAGAATATGATGCCTTGTAAATTATGAAGTGTTTTGCTCCGCAAAAAACATTTACCTGCTCTCGAAACCTAACACAAGGATGACCAGCGAGGTGATAAACGAGCCAGAACGGAGGGGCAGAAAGTATCGAATTCGATTCCGAATCAATACAAAATTCCTGTTCTCTTCTTATTTGCCAGAACTCGACAAGACAGGACAGAATTAGGGCAGAAAGACGTCGCCTTTGAACGATCTGCATTGACGAAATTACAGGCGTTTGTTGACCAATGCCACAAAGTGTATCACTGTCTCCGGGATGGTGTGTTTCATCTCTGATTGATAGAAAAATGTCCATTGTTGCGGAACCTATAAGGGCACTACGCGATAATTCCATGTTTCTTAACAGGAAAGTACACTAACGTGAGAAAAAACAGACAATAAATGTTGGTATAAATCATGAGCCTCAATGTATGCATGAAAGGTAACCGAAGCCAGTTTTGATCATACTAAGGAAACTTCACAGGCGTAATTCAATTCTATACAAACCCTTTCGTAATTTCGATTCACTAATAACAATGCGGTAGAGACCCTGGGTAAATAACCATGCACATGTTTACAGCCATGAAACCACAGGTCTAAAAGTTAGTGTTTCCTCAAATTCAATCGAACAGCTCCGATTAAAACGTAAGCAAAATGATCATAAGAGTTGGAAGTCTGCTTAATAACCACAATACCTCTCTCAGGGCATCTAATTAAAATTAATAAAGCTCGCTTTACCCATCAATATAAAGGACGTGCTACTGGAAATTCACCAATACCTACTTGTGCGAACACTACACTACTAAAGATCTGGAGAAATTCAGTGCTATTCACAATAGGGCTGCAGAGAATCTTGTTCATTCACATCCATCAAACTCAGCGCCCCCCTTTCACAGCGTGCCCGTCAGCCGCGCGGATCCGTCTGCTCACAGCCCTGTGCGCGTACCGTCCATGTTACCCGTTTCACGCATCTGGCCGTACAGTCATTTGTGCTCTAACTTGTTCACTCGATGTGTGTGGGTTAGCAATTACACCAATCATGCACGATTTTGAGCACATGACGCACACGACAATATACCTTGGTTAAGGCATTTTATAAACGGTTGAAGAATGGTGATTCGTGTATTAGGGAAAAAACAAATGGCTGTTGAAGATTGTAGATACAAATTTACCTAAATTGTTGTCGTTTTGAAACATCGCATATATTATATGAAGAAAGTCGAATTGGTCTCAAGAACAATTTACAAATTGACATTGTACACCCTAGTGCTAAGTCATTTTATGAGATCAGTAATTCAGTCCTCAACCACTTCCTAGCACACGATTTCAACTTTTTAAAGTCATAACGGGTGGAAGCGTGAATTGGCATGGTATCAGAAAAATGCTACCAATGGATGCCTACTAACCATTCATGCGTTATATTCCTTCCCCTAGAGATATTTAACGTTGTGTGGCCAAAACGGAAAGATATCGTTAACTGTAAAATGCTCACTCGATGAAATTGGATCAGAGGCCATCGATTTCATATAGATGTCTGGTAAACTCATACATAGCCTAGAGGACGAGTGAGTATCTTCGCCAACATCAAGGCCTACAAAATCCGCCAAATTGTGACAAGAGTCAAAAAGAGTAGATGGTTTATAAGAACTCATTTGGTCATTCTCGCGGAGATTCTCTCTGAATTTAGCCAAAGTTTCGGCCTCAGCTCTACTAGCTCCCTCCAGAGCAAGAGCAGGCTGTAAAGAGACCCAGGGAATAGGTGTGGAGAGAGTTAATAGCGTAGCAGGCGGTGTTTTGTAAGATGTTAATGTTGATGCAACAGGTGAACGTTCGTCGTCTTCCAGGATTTCGGCATCTTCGTCATCTTTGAATATCGATTGGGTTGGGGTTGAGTCGAAGAGACCAGACATCTGAGAAACACATTCTAGTAATGGAACAAGTAGTGAGTTTAAGTACGTGGGTAATGCAGACTACAATTAAAACAGTAAGTTTTACTGTGTCGAAGAAGGTACTTTCAATGTATAAACGAAGTTATTTACGCACTCCCTAGACGGATGGCCTCTAATAATAAACAGCTTGTAGGGCATATGTATTACGTCCTTAGCTCAACTAACGTTATCAGAAAGGAGATGAAAAACAAACCAATTGGCATGGCGGACTTTACTATAAAGAGGTTCACCCAAAAATTCTTGAACACTGGTATCCTACCTTTTCCAAGGGACGCTTGGCCGAAACTAGATGTCAATGTAGTTGACAGAACAAATGCCTTGTGGACCTGAGCAAGAGAGACGAGGTCTATTCTCGCTGATATTTGACGATCCTTAGCACCGAAGGCACGGGTAGCTGCGGAGTGATATAGGTCCGGATCGACGGAGACGAGTGTGTGAAGCAGAGAGGTGAGCAAAGGGACAGATGAAGGACAAACGGCTAACCGTTTCGATACTAGGCGACCCAACGCCGCAAGAGATGCTTCGAACTCTTGAGGAATTCCGGTGCAGTGAAGAAGTTCGTCCGATGTAGAAAAACAGAGCTTGTGGTGAAAAAATAAAGTGAGCAAGGTACTTTAGAAACGGGGTCATTTAGGATCTCTCATCACTTTCGCCAACGAATAATAGATTCACCAACGGAAGTGGAAGTAGCTATGCATGTAACACTTGTTTATGGAAATTTAGAAACACTTTCCACGGTCGCTAAACCACCTCAACACGGTTTGACAAAGTTCAGGCTAATCCAATATTCCGCTGACGTGATGAAGCAAAAGCGATTCAGCTGAGGCAGGTTTAATTTGTCCAATAAACCGAATTTGGCAAGACTAGTTCGACAAAATCTCAAGCATTATTATGGTTCTTCACGAAACCCTTAGTGGTAAATTATTGGAAAGATTTGGTTCACACAAAAAAGGTAAAATAGATAAATGAAGCTACTGACCAAATACTTACGCGAAAACCAGTCAAAGCAGTTTCAACCAAACCAAATCTATCACAGGTGGCGATATTGCAAGCCAAAACATGGGTGTTTCTGACGCTTTTAGTACAGAAACATTCGCTTAAGGAGTTTAGGAGTGCAGGAAGACCTTCGGACGACGAAAACGACAACTGACAGACCACCAGTTCCGGGTCCGTTAAGAGATAAGTTTGCTCATCGTTGGACTTGAGACACGAATACTCGGTCAGCACCTGTGAGAAAATGTGAGAATTCTAAACAGATATACTTTCTCGGCCTCAGACATGTGCATGAAAAAGTTCGGAATGTTTGTGTTAATGTTCATTACGTGGCGTGGCACAGGCTGTGATACAAGAGATTCGCGATGGGGAAAACACGATGGCAAAGGATATCGACCATCTATTGCTAACGTAAAAAGTTAAACCCTGTAGTCAGAGCTACTCTTTGAGTGTCACACACAACTTCAATGGTTAGCAGGACATACCCTTTGAAATGGCAATATAGTTTTTCTTGAGCATAAACGATTGATTAGGGAGGACAAGAGGCATAGACCGTAGGTCGCTAAGTGCACGCCATTGCAGTCACTGTTCAAAGAAGACGGGTTTAGCTCCCCAGACAATGGTTGATAAAAAGCACCGGCGGCAACCACAGAATGTCTTGTCAATGACAAGAGAAACGTCAAAGATGCTACTATGATCGCATCGCTGTTTCCACGCTCGCAAACAAGCTAATATAAAAACAAAGCAACAAGTATAAGCAATATTAACCACTTGGAACACGGAGAACAAAAGAGTATGGGGCAAAAGTCGTGCAAAAATATTGCGATAATAAATAAAGGGAAATAGATGAAACAACTAACTACCGAAGTGGCTGTACCTACATGGATGTCAATAAGAGGAAAACATGAGAGGGAGAACAGATTACATATATGGGCGTAGGGTCGGGGAATACGTAATTGTGGTTCCTGATTGGGCCACTTCATGTTCGATCTTAAGGGAATTAGAATGGACTTTGAAGTTGACAAAGGAGTGCAATTGTGAACTTTGTTGCAGTTTCATTAAATTTTATTTTGTTATAAGACCAAGTTTTCTTCTATGGAATGAATAAATTTAATTAGTACACATATTTTACTTAAATGGTCCAGATTTTGCCTTCGATCGCCTTATCCCTGACTCCGATGAAACAATTGAGAGCATGGAGATCACGAGACCTTTTAGCATTCAAAAACAGGTTAAGCGTTGCGGGTAGACTCCGCACACACACAGAGAAGCATACCCAAAGTCCACTTTAAGAAGTGCGCACGACCTAAACACCGATTCATTACAAAATCCATTTACCAGTTTTTTCGTCTGCCTTGACTTGGCATTTTAGGATTTTATTGTAAATTTGGATTAACTAAAAAGTATTCATTATGAATGAAAGTGATTTTTCTTCGAGAAGCAGGCATTTTTCAAATCAAGTAGAAATAGCCAGAGTGACTAGTGGATCATCTCAATTATGAAAGCAAAATCATAATACAACTTACAGATCCAGTAAGATAAGAGGCAAAATCAATCCCACCAAGTGAAGCAACGACACCATCGATGCCACACTTCGACATGGGGGATAGGCTGGAGGGAGTGACTTCAATATCAACGTTTGCCACCGGATCGGCCATCCACAACGACGTGGAGATTTTGGGATAAGTAGAATAAACATTCCTTTCCCTATCGACAAATAATCCCGAATATTATTAACTTAAGCATCGATGTCTTATGCACAAAGCGAACACAGTGTTAAGAGCCACTTCTGAAAATAACAAGGTAACAACTGTTGTTAGACACCTATTTAACAGCCCAAGAATACCCATAGGAAGGTCACAGTAGATTGAGCTACAAAGTATTGAAAAAAAAACAAATAAGAATTACTGAACACTTACGGAGAGCTTGGGGGTTCGTTAGAATACTCCGTGGCAGGTGACGAAGCAGGTAAGCCTTGGTTTGAAGGAATACGCACTGTCCAGTTAACAACTGATAATGACGGACATCCGGTGGTAATCAAAAGATTGTGCTAAATACAAGAAAAAAGATTCAAAAACGCGATATGCAGTACTTCATACGAGGCAGATTGCAAATTTTTTGGGGGTTTAGCATCCCCACGATAATATTTTTCAAGTTTTTACACGCCAACCCATGTACTTTTATCGGCCTTCGTCACCTTGTGCTGGTAAACGGCAAACAAATTAGATTCACATGGCGGAAAGTAGACTTGAAAAAAACTGGTAAGCGTTGGAGATAGATAATTTGGATCTTCAAACACTGCTGTTCCAGACATTCTGGTGCAGACGACTAGTATTACAGAACAAACTGTTCTAGCTCCAGAGACTAAACAGGCGAACCGTGTAGTATGCATATGACTGAAAACACACCTTAAAGCCAACTCCCGTTAATTTAGAGCTCGAAATTGCTCGTGGTAAGAACATGAAATAAATGGCTGTCATAACAGGTGAAAAACAAGAAATTGTCTCAAACATGGAGCAGGCCAAATTATTCACGAATAAGTCAACGGTTTGAGACGAAGATGAGTGCACAACATTATCAAACCACTAAAGATAATTTTTTTGTAGAAACTAGCTTTACTGGTTGATAAAAACTAAAATCACCCACAAAAACTGGGAACAACGATTTCATGAGACGACCTAATTGCAGACAAACTTGTCAGTCGTAAAATCGCACAAGCAAAGATTAATTCGTCATCTAAAGTAAATGTTAAATTAGCACAGTAGTAGCTGCACTGACCCATAAGTTAACCTCGCGATCTCAATTAACAAAGCAACACACCTTGGCCAATCTACACAAGGTACGGACCCATGCTACAGAGCCTGAATTAAGCATTCTTTGACCGCGCGAAAACAAACGGCCGACAAATTTGGGACGCAAGCGATGGAGGAGAGCACGGAGGTAGAATCGACCTTTAGTCGCAAACGCTATCCTGGAGTCCGCTGAGACAACTGGTGGAGTTCCGTCCCACGATGGCCCACAGAGAGCAAGACACAGAGCTAAGTCTTTCAACTGGGCTTGAAGTCCTTCGGCGCAGAGAACGAGGTGCTTAAGAACATCGCCTATTGATCAGGAATAGTTATAGTTGAAAACAGAAGGCATAATGGGGACCGATATAAATCATGAAGCGGTTTGCTAATAATAACCCAGTCAAATCTGAAATAGAGTGCTGATAATCCAGTAATATCTGTTTGTTGAAGGCACCCGTTTATTAATTCTATAAGATTATGTCATATTAAAATTTCAGTGCAACATCACAAGGGCCTTTTCTGGTTCTCGAGAATACTAAGGATCCTATGAACCTTTGTAGATAGCTAACTCTGTTTCTGAAATATAACAAATTCTAGAATGCGTATATTCAATTGGATTGAAACGGTCCTTTGAAAGGCCTACAATTCAAGCCAACTTTTGCGCACACAGGAAGCCACAATGCTTAACAAGGTGCCGGCCACTGTATCTTATACAACTTATCAGCCGTGGGAAAAATACATTTTAATTACCCAAATAAGGTGCTTTAACACCGTAATGGTGCGTTAAAAAACCAATTGTATCAAATATATGAAGGAAATAGATGAGCAGGGGTTTGGAAAGCAATGTTTACGAACCAGAAAAGACTAGAAATCCTCCAGTGAAAATAAACGGTGCCTTAGCAACCAGCTTTCCCGAATTTTCAAGCATCACAATATCATGACCCATCCATAGACTCAATGAACACGGAGTCGTCACAAGTCGAGTTCTGAGGTGATGTGTGTAACGCGTAGATTGGGTTCCGGTTATGCATGAGGGTAACAACACCGGGAACAAGGTGAACTCCTTCTCCCTATACAGTGTTCCATTTATTGTGGTAGCTACCTACAACAGAAGGGTGGAGTTAGGTGGTACTTTTTTGAAGAAGTGACAGAGAACGTGCTCAACTCACCATTCCTGTGAGGGAACTCGTGGTGTTCTTATTCCATAAAAGACTAAATAACATATGCCCCCAATCATTGGGGTCTAGCACGTTGGGAAAGTAGACATCAGAAGAGAGAACATATGCAAAAGAATCGCCGTGGCAATGGTCCGGCACGAAATATTCCTTTTCGAATCTGCATCGTCGTCTAATTCGAGTAAAGATACCTCTTGAACCAGGAACTAACCAGATCTGCGAAAAACAATAAATCGAAAATGTAAATATTGGAGGGGAGGGGGGTAGGTATGTGCGATTTCGCCATGTACCTCGATAGACCAACAACTGAAGGAAGGTTTATTTCCAACGTGTGAAGGAGTGAAAGTCGCGGCAGATTGATCAGCACAAATATTTGAGGCATCCGTCCGCAATGTTCGCGTATCGATTTGGGACTCTTCTAATGTTAGCATGTGAAGAACGTCCCCTCGCGAGGCCAAAGCACCAAGAGCGGACTCCGAAATCGGGGCACTGGCATCGAACCGTGGCTTAGGGCCACCCACGGCATTCTATTGTAAGGAATGTGAAAGAAGGCCCTTTTAGTACCAGGAGACATAAGAACTTTGCCATGTTTAAAAAACCGTTAAGACTTGTGGATGCGAATTAGATTAACCGAGCAAGAATTTACGACAGCTGCAGCTCAAAAGTAAGATATTTTAACGAGGGGATTTCAATGACCGATAAGAAAACGAATTGTTAAGTTGCAAAATTACAAAACTAACATGGATGGTAAAATTTGATCAAGAGATACAAATACACAAGCATAACAGAAGATTCTCCATTAGTAGGTTGGAAGTGAGGCTCCTTTATGACCAATTGCAACGTGCCTTTGCCTCCTTCAGAAACTTGGCTGCTTGACTTTTGGGAGAATTAAATTTACTTCAAGTAGATTGTTAGAATGGTCCATTACCACAATATTTCGAATTGGCAAGATCGGTATGGAGGAGCAAAAAGTATGGAGGACGTACCTATTGTTTTACCAGAAGCATATGCAATTAGTTATGCTAGAACATTTAACTTACGAATTTGTACCACAACGATACAACCACGCCATTGGGACTTGCACAAAAAGGCGCAGTCGAGCTCATAACACTTGCTGGCTTCTCTTGATAGCTGGCCGAACGCCGACTGATGTGTGAGGGCCAGATTGTTGAAGTGGGAGGGTCATCGAGAGGATTATCAGGGGTTTGGCCCCAGTGTTCTAATGAGATACTAGATCGAGCAAAAGCAAAGGATTGAAATGTTGGCACAGCAGGAGGAATTCCAATTCGGGACGACTTGAAAGCGGTAGGCCAGGGGATGCTGAAATAGCGAGGCCATTCAAGATAGTGTTCGGGTTCCAGAGGGTTCGTGCGGCAAGACCATTTCGTTAACAAACGAAGTAACCGAAGCTAAACATAAACGACGTACCTATTTATCATCAGTAGCACGTATTAAAAAAGATATATCGAGAGCTCACCTTAATTCCGCAGAACTTTGCCCTCTTTGTCAATCGAAGCAAACCGCTGATCTGGACATTAGTAGCTTCAACAAGCGCAGATATTGACCATTTTTTACCACCTGTCCACAAAGCTTCCAAAAGGTCAAGAAGGACGTCAAACTTAGTTGAGTCATTGCCTAAAATAAGAGATTAATTGCACTAAATTAACGCATGTAACGACTGAGTGACCTGTAATGAGTATCGAATATACCAGAATCCAACTCCAATTAAAAGCCTGACTGTTTCACCTGTCCATATCACACGTATTCAGATACTTAAAAAATGACACTAATCCTGACTTAGAATTAAGTGTGGAGGAGGTAAATGTGTGGGTGGCAGAATAAAACAAACATAGTGACATTGTTTTTTGTGATAATGAAATGTAAATAAATAAAAGTTAGACCGATATGCCTACAGGGAAGCCATTTAAACTCCATTAGTACGTTTCAAGCCCAGGTTAAAGTGACAACAAAGCACTCTTATTATTCCAATGTTTAAAAAGGTGAATTTGTGCTATTGTTAGAAATACCCGTTTTAAAGACTACCAAGATCAAGGAAATAGCGCAAAACCATGATTATTTTATAACCTAATCAACGTAGAGCGAATTCTATAAAATCAATTTTGCAACGGAAAACGCACATTTTGCGAGTTCAAGTGATCGGAGCAATCGCAAGCCATCAGAGGCTATGTCGGATAACCAGGCCTACAGACAAAGAAAGGACAGGTCAAGCATAACAACTGGCTTATTGTGTACAAATATTCAGTGATTTTATACGCACCCGGATTTGTGGATCATTGGATGAGGGAAGATCAGCCGGTGGAGATTGACGCAGTTGTCTGAGTATAAGAAGAAATCTTTTTAATATGGTAATTTCGTCGGGCTTCCTAAGGTGACAAGAATGAAGAAACCGATTGAAAATGAAGAAAAAAAGTCTGATGTGTTTTTCAACCTGCGGCTTTTTCCTGGATTGTAGTTTTTCCTCTTCTGCAAGATAATACGACATTGGGACGGATAACGTGTGCTCAACTTGCTCTATATACGGATTAATACAGGCGTTAGATATACCACTGTCCAATTCTTCTGGCAATTTATGAGATTCCTTCTGATTTTCGGTTCGGAGACCCGAAGAAAGGGAAATAAGGCTATCCAGAATCGCAAGATCAGCACAATGGAACGGTATGTTTGCAGTTGAAAAGTTACCTAACTAAAACGATGATATTTTGTTTTTAAATATCAATCAAAAGGAAGGTGTTAACACCATCTAGACTTGACTTACCTCACAACTAAGGTCAGACAAAACTCCAAGCAGACAACCCCGTAGATCCACGGGTAAGCTGGAGGCTTCGACTAAAAGATTCTCTGCCACTGCGGCAAGAGACCGAAGCAGGGAATCAAAGCGCAGGGTGAGTGGGGCTAATTGGGAAACAGGAGTCCCGCCGCGTGTTCGCGACAAAACACTCCAAAGACGAGCCCAAAGGGAAAGGTAGAACGAGGAGTGCAAAGCCTGTGATTAGGTGAAATAAGCGCAGTGAGGTATGTACAGAATACACATCAATATCCGTTCACACCTAAGCATAACAAGTAACAGAAATTTGAAAAAAAAATTAAATTACCCCAAATCGACGGAGATGAACTCTCGTTCATGCTGGAAGGCTTTTTTACATTAACCCCACCGTTTATCATGATTGTCGACGTCAAATCACTCAATTGAGGTAACTTCAAACGCATCGAAACAATATTTTAAAAGAAGTAATCTACTGCAAAAAGATACGGCTAGGGCTATTTTACTTCATTTACACTTATAAATAACCATAAACAAAATTAGGTTTCCCTCTTTCGGCCATTCATAAATCCTCCACCAGACTTTTCCTAAGAAATAATACTTCAAACAAAAGGAAACAATAAGACCAATAATACATTAATTTGGTGATTAGCCAATTTCATTCAATTCGCCTTTTCTGTAAACAACCAAATAAAATGTCATATACTAAATGCAATTTTGTCCTTAATACTTAGATGTCTGATTTTCGAAGTTTGGCAGCTTGGCTGACAGGGAATTCGAGTATTTCATCACGCCGGAGAGCGCCAAATCCACAATCGGTAGCCGTGTACACAATCAAGGCAGGACTGAATAGGACTCACTTCCGAATCAACTTGAAGACAACGCAGGGTGAGTTGAAGGTAGCACCGCATAAGAGATTCCAACAGGCTCCTCTTGGTGTTAACAATGGTGGAGCAGACATACGGATAGGCGCTACACAAGATGGGATCAGGGGTCGTAAGGTATTCAGCAAATGCACTACAAGGTAAAAACAGTGTGCGTGAATAACTATGGGTGGTTGAAGTGCCTGACAAAACGTAAACCGATTTTATTAGTAACGTTTTTCAAGGAGGCGCAAATTTTGATGTCAATATTCTACACAAACAGGGTAGATGAAATTTTAGGTATTTAATCTATGTAAAAAATTTCCATATTACGCAAAACTTTATTTCTTACGCATAGTTTGGAAATATCAACGAAAAAATTTCAACCAAATGGCAATTTACCCAACTTATAGTTGATGCATCTGCCTGAATCTTATTTTAGGATGATAGTGATTGAAATATACTGCTTCCCTGAAATTATCCATTTTTGTATTAATGCGCTCCAGTGCATAGGACAAAAATTGCACTGCTTTTGGGAGCCGGTGGTGTGGAATCTCTCATGCGTAATAACGGGGAGAAGTTTTCTGAAGAGGGATTATTCTAAATGTTATACGATGAATGAAAATTTGACACCATTTACATTCGACCGACACCGAATAACGCATGGAAAAAATTAGATTGTGGGTGGAAACATAAACAATTGGCAAAACATGCATAGCCAACCGTAAACTGAAACCATTCCAAAAAAAATACTTCAAAGTGTGGGTGTGAATGAGAATATTAATAGTTGTACCGAATTTTATTTTAACGTACTCAATGACACGAATTATGGCAGTCGAAGAAACAGCTACAGTTGCTATTATACGGTCTAGGGACGAGAGGGCATTGAATGCTTCGCAAACGGCTTCTGGGTCGCTGAGACCGCTAACTAAGCGGATATATGCAGAAGAAAGTTCAATGGCTATCGAAACTTGAGCAATGTTGCGCAATTGTGATGTCATGTTCAAACAAGGGCAAATCAAGGATAGGAGCATCGCAGACCGAAATCTAAGACCTGAAATAAATAAGGTCAAAATCCCATTGAAGATAAACACCTTGTGAATAACCATCGCCGGAGCGCATAACAAAAGGGTGGACTAATTCACGGAAGTCATCATGACTCAACAGATTGTAAAAATTTAAGTTCCATCGTATTTGCTGAAAAGGCCTGGTGAATTTGTTTGTGGCATAGTGAGGAAAAACAGAAACAGTCATGACAGGATATTGACTATACCACATTAACACAAAAACGGCCCTCAATGCACAGCTAATACTACTGTTAGTATATCCTTGGACGATTTATAAGAGTGTGCGTTACTACTAATAAATGATCAACTCTGACCTTTTATTATTTGCGGTAATTTCAACTAGAACTATAAGACAACTACTTAAACCTCATTATCGCCATCAGCAAAATACTTTTTCTACGAAGTCTAGGGAATTTATGCATCGATTTTCATGCAACCGGCAACATACAAAAAAGGTAGAAACTATACAATAGCGAGCATCGATTGGATAGAAGCTAACCAAGCCAGGTAAAAAAAAAACAAATCACACAAAAGCCTATAAGTAACAAAACGTACGAAAAGGGTTTTTACATGCGGCCTCCGAAAAAACCTGAATGACGAATGCAATATCTGTATAGTTTGGTATTGGTTCTTCGGACTCGGCAAAAACTTCCAAAATCGAACCATGGAGATTAACCAGCACACCCGCAGTCAACAAATTCTCGGTGCTTTCTTCCCAAACTCGAATATACGTGTCTGCCAGGAGGTATATGCCCCCAGAAGATATCAGATGACGGAGAGGAACGCACAAGTTGACACAGAGGCAAATAAAAGAGGATGCCAATTTCAAGGGAGCATTGCGCGTTACCAAAAAAAGAGTGCTCGGAGTACCGATTGTTAGAAGCCGAATATAGTGAACAATGATATCGGGATGTTCGGACACTTGTAAAGAATTTAGCAAGTCCTTGAGAAGCAAAACGCCCGTGAAGTCACACGTATTCTTGGAGCTGAATGCGTACACATTTGCAAAGAGAATAGAAAAAATATCCGCGTAATGAGACACGAGAAGGGGTTCTAGATATTTCCACCCACCGAATTCAGCTTGCCATACTCTTAGACATTGAGGGGCGATTCGACGGACAAAGAACAATGATACTAGGAACATTTCGAGTGCCGCTTCCTTCTGACCAGCGAACAAGAGACGCTTTGTAAATCCACAAAGACGTTGAATTAGCACAGGGCATTCGAGCTTACCAGCTCTAGTTTCGATTTTTCGAAAAGGGGTTGTTATGATCAACATATTTAAGCACAGAGCATTGCTCAAATGCAAAGTAAGGCAGCTAAAACCAAAGTATTTGTAACAGAGGTGAGCATATATAAAAATGATGGGAATAATGAAGATAATGGGACCGAAATAATTAACGTACGAGCAAGAAAAGTCCTCGGAGGGTTCACTTAATGCTTTCTCTGACAGTCGCAACACTGCCTCAAATACGCGAAACACGTTTAATCTATACAAGTGTGGATGAGTATCAAAGAAATGTTTCCACAGTAGCACGTAAATTCTTGTCATGCATAAGGTTAAGATGCATTTTAATGGAAGACCCAAATGAAGGAAGCTTTGCCATTGGTGGAGATTGTGAGATGAAAGGCAACCAACTTCGAATGTTGATCTAGTTTCAATAAAATGTTCGAACAAAGCTGAATACGCTGAGATAGGATGGAAAAGTTCCGTCGAACTACGACCGATTTTACAGCAAATGACAGAGCCGAGTGATGGAAGCCAATCAAAAAAAAAGGTTTTACTGCCTAAAGTGAAAATACAATGCAAATGTTAAGCGTTGCTATGTGAAACTGAATACAATGTAATTTTCTGTAAGGTAGCTTTTAACGTGATAAACACGCACCTGCTAATAAAGGAGCTTTGTCGCTATGAATTTCTCCGAGGGAACAGAAAAACTCGATGAAGCTCTTTTGGTATGACACAAGCTCTTCCGCGATGATTTCATTTTGAGACGATTTAATAAGGGTATCTCGGGAACAGGAGCCAGAACCCAGCATTTGGCAGGTAGACCAAAGATTTTCACAGACTTCACGCACACTTTCCACACTACCAGTACAGTGAACACTGGCAGCTAGAGTCAAGGACTTCGCGAGACTATAACCGTAACTTACGTCGGCCATAGTTGCAATCCAGCAGCTTGAATCCCTCAGAAATAAAAGGAAAACAAAGACTTTAGGAGCTGGGTGGAGTGCATGGGGAGAGCAACAAGTATCCCTCGATAAAAACAGCTCATATATTGAGCTCGTATAGAAGCAAAAGTCAATATTTTAAAACAGTTTATGAAGCAACGGAAGCATAAGAAAGAGACAAGCAATGCAGCGCCGAACTAAGTCCAGGTGGTCAAAAAAATACCTCAAAGAACAAACCAATCAGCTAAGCAGAAAAGAAGGACAATCTCAACTAGTGACCTAGAAGCAGTTAATAAATATTTATAAGCGTAAGTAGCCGGATTTTATTGCCTAATTGTCAAAATACAAAATAGGCCTTTTTTTCGGTTAAACTAATATAATAATACCAGTTTCATCTATTAGGAAACCCTGTTCATATAAGAGATTAAAAACAAAATGCGAAACAGAATTAAACAGGAGCGGCATTTGTTACGTATTAATAAAAATTGAAGAAAAACAAAAATCTTTTTAGGCCGTTAATAAAATTAAAAAAACTGACAGAAGTCCACGCTAAAAAGGAAGCTAAGGTCTCCTCAGATAATTTCTCAATATTTAAAGGTCCAGGTTTCGCAAGTTTCTTGAAAGGATGCTACAAATCCTTGTGTCAATCTTGATTCTACTAATAGGATGAGCAGTTTTTGAATGGCTGGTGTTGCTAATCTCCTTAAAACTCAAATCGGGTTTTTTCTGAATTTGGCATCCTCTCTACTATTGTCTGTTTGGTAAAATAATTTTACAATGAACACAGTCTTCAGTTGTTAGTTCTCGGTTATTTGCCTCGGCCGATCATGGAGTTCGATTTTCTAGCCGAAAGTGAAACAACTACAAGTTTCTAACCAGCAAATGAGTGTAGTTGACATCTATTTAGCGGGAACACACGAGCTACTTCGGCTAACAGCAGTGGCCTACTAAGCAGTCGATCGTTCAGATGCCTAAGCTGCCACTAGTGAGCTCAAGCAAAATCCTGCATTGACTTCTGACTCAAACAGAATATATGTATTTAACGATATTTGGGAAAACTTACCCCGACGTTAACTCACCTTGTGTAGTTTAACTCCAACTGCAATGCCAACATCTCGTTTAGTGTTGAATACACTTCCGTGACTGACTCAGCCAAGCAAAAAAATATGCAAATTGGGAAACCACAGAAATGTCTTTATAACTTTGAAGTCCATTTTCTTTTTTATTCTATCCAATTGTTTACGTTATTCTATTATTCACGAACGTGTATCAAAGCCTTTTCATGTTAGGCCAGGAGGCGAGTCATTTCAGTATTATTTCTCCACCTAAATTGTCTCCTCGCATCTATAAATTTGCCATTATAGTTTTATTTCGTGACCTAACTCATGTATGTCAACTTCCGTTGATACTCCGATTATTAACGGTAATTGAAAACTGATAAGTCTGCATAATACAATATTGTTTGTCTATGCCACCTTCCAAGCAGTCTAGAATAACTCAACAATTTAACAGACATTTTGGCTTGCTTGTGCGTTGTAGGAAGCGGTTTACGAGGTGTGTCAGGCATGCAACGTGACGGAACGTGAAGTGTTCGCAGCCCTGATCGCTAATGACCCAAGTGACCAACTTTGTGTCGCTTATCACCTGATTATCGATAACAAGTAAGCACAGACTTCTTTCCTTGTAAACGTGATATGCCAAATTCTGATAAGTGAGCCCCGTCGTTGAATGTTTAAAAGCACTTGGGCGTGAGTGGCTTTTGAAAGCCTCATAAAGGCTCCGCAACACTTGACACGATGCTGTCACGAAATGCATCCTGCACTTACTGAATTAAGAGAGGTAACTGTATTCGTCAAGACGTTTTTGCTAATTTGTTGGGTGTCAGAGATCGTTTATCCGAGGACCCGTAAATACATTGGTTCGCCAGTGCCCATCTCCCATATCTCCCCCTTTGAAGAGTTCACACATACGCATCGTAAGAAAATGTTGGAAAGAAGCAAAGGAATGCAATCCTGATGGTGAGAGTTTTGGAGTGCATGGTGTCCCAAACCGCAACATTCCACTCACATTGCAGTAACTTCACCTGAGTCGCCACTGTGACCAACACACGCATCTTTCTCTTGGTTACATCCCTCCGTGTGGCTACTTATGACCGAACATGGGCGAAACAAATTACACGGCTCTTTTGACAGCTACTTCTACTGGGACGCACCCGGTCACGCAAAATTGACAACTTGAGGTTTGGACTGCACGTCGGCATCCGTGGTTGCCTTTTATGGATTCACCCTCCCGCTTATCACGATCTCCCTCCTACGACACTACGGCACTAAATCTACACTTCACTGCTAGCAATTGGCTGCTTCAATGTAGACTCGTGTTTGTTGCATTACGATGACACGTCAACAGCGGGCATGCGTTAAACAGAGTTGCGTCACTCAAGTAATGCGGCGCCGAAGTCCACAGCTCCTAACACACTTCAATTTCTTCCAAACCCCTCGGAACTGCAATTACATCAAAGTGTTGTGTAGTGCCAACCTCGAGTGTTCTCGAATATTTGGTGCTAGTATCAATCACAGTCTTGATATGACCTACAAACGTAGTCCGAAACAAGATGCATCCAATATCTTACTGCCGAATTCTGCACCCATTAGTCAATCAGCAGGATTACTGGAAGCACGAGTTCCTTTTAGTAAATACGTCGATACCTATTTGCTATTCATTTACCCTCTAAGCACTAGTCAGCAGACAGCATGGTATGAGGATAGTGTCGCGTGACTGTCGACGCGATCGTTAGTTCGCAGTAGGTGGCAGTGTGCAGTCACTAAAGCCAGGTTGTTATCGCGTACCAACACCGGTGGATGTTGGAAACTGGGAAATTGCATCTACTGTTATCTCGCCCTAACACGTTGATGCGTTGCACTAATGACTGTTTTGACACCTGATTGTAAGCAGTTTCATGTATATTGGTTTAGATAAGAATACGTTTCATAGTAATGCAAAGTTTTCATCTTTCCAAGATTGGTACGTAAGTTTGATCACAGAAAGCAGAATTTAATTTTTTTGATATTATCGTTTCAAATCGGTCTCCTTGAAACCCTACTCCGGGGCTGTTTTTGATGGGCTCTTTAAGGGATAGTTTATTGCCTACGTATGTATATTGACTAAGAGACTTCGAAATCCCAACACCTTTTCTTTGGCATGTTATCATGTACTAATCTTGATTCTATCAATGGAATGGGCGGTTTTTAAATGACTCTTCGTTTGCTGTGTTGCCACATACAAGATTGTGAATTGTAGATTATGCAACCATTTTACCCTTTCACTACTATTTTGGTCAGATACGTCAGCTAAATGCTGATTCATTTTACGTGCATACCAGGCTTTTAGGTTATTTGGTTCCCAGGTTGCCCACTAGCTTACCATTCATTGCGACTGCTGATTTTCATCAGTTTTGTCTGGCGGAATTTTTGTGATGAGGGTGATGCTGAGAAGCGTTTCGACGAACGTTAACTTATGTTAATTTTCTGAAGGCAAGTACTCGAAATAGAACACGTGTTAGAAAAAAAACACAATTAATTTGTTCGCAGACATAAACCATACAATTGCTTTAAAATTGTTTAATGTATAAATTTGTTGCGGAAAAGTAGCGAATTCCATAAAAATATGAGTTGAAATTTAGTTTTTTTCTGACAGTTCTTAATAAACTTTGAATATTGCCTCAATAAGAATGATTTGAGGGATTTTTTAATCAATATTAGAAGATTTCTAACTTCGAATAATCACCTAATCAATAAGTCATTTGATTAAAATTCTCACGATAACCGTTAAATGAAAAGTTAATATCAATAATTTTTGTTTTTTTGCTTGGCAAAACGTGTTTTTTTCTGCTAATTTTCTGGCGATGACTATTCACGTTGTAAAATAAAATAAATTTTGACCAAATATGCTTTTTACCAACGGTCGGCATCTGCTACCAGCTGTTCCTATGTTTTTTTACAGTCACTGTTTGTAAATTTAATCTACTTTCGTAAAGGTATGTAAAATTGTTTAGTTTCTATTCACCAACAGGCATTTCCTAAAACGCTAGTAGGATTTTTTAAAGTAAAACATCCTGGCACCAAAAAGACCGGAGTGTTCCTGATTTTTTATATTTTCAAAGACTTTCAGGGTTAGTTTTCCGTATAAAACGGCAACGCTTTCGGAAAGACTCTGCGGTTGACCCACGGTTTGGGTCGACTAATTTAATTTTGCGCCCTTTCAAACTCTGTAATCGTTGTGATTTCCGCAGTCGTAGGTTTTTGTTGTGTTTCTTGCGACACTGCTTACGCTTGCTCGCCATTTTCAGCTTTAAATGTCTACTGATTGTTGATACCTGCTCTTCTTTTTTTTTCACAGTGCTAGAAATTTTCTTCGTGCATGATTATTTTTCGGAATGAATTTGCATGATTAGCAAAATGCAGGTTTGACATTTTATCTTTTATTCTTTTTTTTCGACTAGCATACTGTTGAGCCTTTAACCATTACATCAGAAACCTTTAACGAATTTACGTCAGAGCCCAGAAGAGAACCTCCTCTTTCTGTTCCACGTGAGTTTGTTGGAATGTTCATTTCTCGTGCGTTGGAGAAGATTGCCAGCGAAAAACAAACAAGAAAGTCTTCGAATGTTGAACTACGGGAAGCCTGTTGGGATGGTATTGCTTTCCTAAGGACGCGTGTTGATATCTCTGGTGGAGATAGCGACAAATCTTTGAGGTCTGACATTTATACGCCTCCATCTCAATCCCAAGGTGGAGCACTACTAAATGATGAAAAGCTTTTGATTCCATTTGAGCTTGCCTGCAAAAGCAAGTCGCCTAAAATTGTCGCTACATCTTTGGACTGTTTGCAGAAGTTAATTGCTTATGGGCATGTTCCTAACGATGCTTTCGATTCGACGGGCAATGTTAGATTAATTGACCGAATAGTTCAGACAATATGTTCCTGTTTTAACGTAAGTTTTGAATTTAATTATCCTAGCCCACTTCAACTCCTGTTCAATTTATGCTAGTGTAATTATTTAATTCACGCCTTATTCATCACTTTGTTATATTCTAGATTAACGTAAAGCCGTATAATATTTTACATCCTTTTCGGATTAATTTCTCCATCCACTCTTGTACTACTTTTATATAGAGTAAATTTTAGTTCTTATCAAATGATGAATAGGTACATTTTTCCTTTTTTAGGGCGTAAATACAGAAGATGGCGTTCAACTGCAGGTCATAAAAGCACTTTTGACTGTTGTTACGTCTCCTATTGTCGAAGTACACGACCGCAACATTCTTTTAGTTGTACGCACGTGCTACAATATATACATGGCTACTAAGAATCTCGTAAATCGAACGACCGCACGTGCTACACTCACTCAGATGTTAAACGTCATCTTTCAACGGATGGAACAGGCCACGCATTGTGCCTCCGTCTATCACGACGGGAAGGATTTTAGAGTCGAAACAAAACAGGTCTTTAAAACTGAAGGAGGCGAAAGCGATAGTAAAGAAAACGCGTCTGAATCTGAAGATTCTTCTTTGAAACAATCTTATCACGCTGATGGAAATATTGATTCTGATCAAAAGGAGGAGGATTGCAGAAGCCGTGAAGAAAAAGGCAATCTCTCTTCCTGCAATAAATTAAACGAAAATCACGGAAGCGCTCTTGCTAGTGCTCCGGAGAATTCAGAGGAAAATGATCAAGAGTGTAAACCAGAGGCATTTCCTTGTGCCGAGACTGAAGACCCACAAGTTCAAGACGAGGCACACGAGTCAACTGAGGCTTTAGATCACGCATGTGAGGACAGTAATCTGGAAGAGGCCCTTGATGATTACCCTGGCGTTGAAAATGGTAATGAGTTGGAAGTGTCTCAAACTATCACTGATGTGAAAATGCCAAAGAGCGTTGCTACTAATTTATCTACCTCTGCAGCATCTCTGGATAATGATGCAGCAATCAATTCTTCAGCTGATTCTGCTGACGAAATCACATCCACTGACTACTACTTTGATCACGTTTACCAAAAAGACGCATTTTTTGTGTTCCGTTCCCTTTGCCGACTGGCAATGAAGCCGTTGGCAAGCACAAATCCTAATGATCCAAGGTCCCATGAGCTGCGGTCTAAAGTGCTGTCTCTTCAGTTGCTGCTCACCATTCTGCAGTCTTCAGGTCCCGCCTTTAGGTCTAGTTCTGTATTCATCACAGCGATCAAGCAGTACCTTTGTGTTGCGATCTCAAAAAATGGCGTTTCTTCTGTTCCTGAGGTGTTCCAATTGTCACTGGCAATTTTCGTCTCCCTTCTAACTCACTTCAAGCAACATATAAAAATTCAAATCGAGGTGTTTTTTAAGGAGATGCTCCTTGCAATCCTTGAATCTCCAACTGCCTCGTTCGAGTTTAAATGGATTGTAGTTGAGGCACTCCAGCGTATTTGTATGGACAAGCAATGCATCGTTGACGCTTATTTGAACTACGATTGCGACATTGAACGGGAAAACATATTCGAGAAACTCGTAATTGGTCTTGCGAAGGTGGCTCAAGGAAGTCATTCGGTGGATGCACGAGCAACGCCAGCTCAACTTCAAAATCTGCGCAAAAAGGGCTTAGAGTGTTTGGTGCTGATTTTAAAGTGTATGGTGCGCTGGTCTAGTGACCTTTTCAATGTGTCAACTGAGGCGCAATCATTTCTTGGCTCAGAACCATGTAATTCGTCTACCAGAGCTGCAAAGGACCGTGACGCCGACAGTGCATCGTCCATTGGTAGGTAGAAACTGCAGTCTATGTACTTATGTTATCTTACTATTCGTGCTTAACGTTTCGATATCAAATGTGTAAGGGGTCGTAAATGGATTTGCACATGCAACTAGCCATGCTTCACCACTGTTTACCTCCTAGCAGATGCCACCGTTTAATGGGACATCCTTCTCAAAATTAGTACCCTGGTAACATCCACGCAGGCATCGTCGGACATTTCTGAATTCACACTTGTTTTTTAATTGATTGAATAATGTATTATCGACACATAGGTGTAAATAAAGCAGTTCCGGATGATCCCGAAGCATTTGAGTCGCGAAAAGCACTCAAGGAAGTTTATGAATCGGGAATATATCAATTCAATCGAGGCAAAGTTACGAGGGGCCTGTCATTGCTGCAAGAAAACAATCTTCTGGGCACGAGTGCAGAGGAGGTGGCCATGTTCTTACACAACGAGTCACGTCTATGTCGCACTGCAATCGGCGACTTTCTCGGCGAGAACGAAGCCTTTGCCTTGGAGGTCATGTATGCCTACGTGGACTCCTTCGACTTCTCTGGTGTCGAATTTGTTTCTGCTCTGAGGTCAGTTATTAGCTTCTATCATATGGACCTCTTTTACAATGAGGGGCTTTTGGTGTGTCGACACGGCTCAATAAAACGATTTATGTTGCCATAGGTTTAACATTTGTCTTGACGTCTGGTTACATGCACTTTGAGCCATGGCTGCATTGTACCGTATTCTTAAACCTGTTTTAGCTATCTCCAAGCTGACCACACGTGACAAGTGTTCGTGATATGTGTATTGGTCATGTTTTATTATGATGTTTAAGTTTACCTAGTTCCTCAAATGTGCAAATTGCGACATTTTAATGGATTATTTATCATTATTACTTTTGTAAAATTATGGAAAATGTACGGAGGCGACTAGCTGACGTGAAAATAGGCGAGACCCAAGGCTTTAACGCAGGTCATAACGGACGCTTTCCATTTTCAATTCCCATAGGCTTTTCTTATCTGGTTTTCGGTTACCCGGTGAGGCCCAAAAAATTGACCGCTTAATGGAAAAGTTTGCAGCCCGATATTGTGCTTGTAACCCTAACAATACCCTCTTCGCGTCTGCTGATACCGCTTATGTGCTGGCCTACTCCATTATTATGCTCACAACGGATCTCCATTCAGTGAAGATTAAGCGAAAGCAACGAATGAGCAAGGTAGTTGAAATCATTTATTCATATTTTTGCAGTTAACGTGGAATGGTGTTAATTGGTTCTAGAATATGGTCCAAACTGTTTACATTATCGCAAATGTTTATCCGTTGTTATGAAACAATTTCCAAATATCGAAACCTTGTGTCATTGATGCGTCAAATGGAAATCTATCTTACCCACTTGGAGCATAAAATGGTAATGTTCATAATGGAGCAGCAAATTGCGTGCATGCTGACCGTCTAGCGCTAGGCGCTATTGGCTGAAAATCTGAATCCAACTGTCCTAAAGGTATTCAAGGCACTACAAGGCACCACCTTATTATCAGAACAGACAACGCAATGAGACAGAAGGTGTTAGTGTGGTCGGTATTTGAAAGACGCAAACTCGGGGAAATTTGAGGAGCAACTCTCAGTAGTTCTCGGCAAACCGTTTCACCTCACATAGTGAAGTATCCGACAATGTGAATATTATATTTCGGTTCTCACACTCATGATCTTGTTGTTGCATAACCTCTGGCTTTAATTCCATTCATATATTGCTGCGTAATTTTTTGCAATGAAGTTATACTCTGCGCACCCGCTTTGTTTTTTGACACAGCCGTCATATTTAGCACCTGCAGAACATGCTGTTGAGAGCTACCTTGGTGTTATCCGACTGCACATGTTGACCTCAGTACCGTGGCTTTCAGGGCGGGCAGTAGCATCTAAGTTCCCCGCGTGCTTAGTCCTGAGTGTGCGACCAACCATTGACAGGTTCTAGTGAGCAGGCTCCAGTGTGCAGGAATTTTCACCAAAAGTGAACATAATGCATATCTTTTATTGCAACTGGATGGTCCAATGCCATGCAGACATGTGTGGTAGGCATTGTTAGAAACGGGGACAGAACGGCATTAAAAGTCGTCCAATGGACCGATACCATTTTTGCTACCTCACCGCGTATGTATGTTTTGGCGCTGCACATGTTTTGTGGCAATTTTATTTTGGGTCTCTTCACGCCTCCACACAATAGTTGGCAGAATGTACCGTGGTTGAAACTAGTCTTACATGCATTTGTTGCTATGCGTGGTAGTTTACTGATGGCTTCGTGTCAGGTCGTCTATCCCCTTACCTAAATAATCAAAACGCCCAAAATGTCTTTTGATGTTGAAGCTATATTTGCGGTAATGCAACAGGAACCTTGTTGAGATTTTATACAAAGTCGAGTGTTTTACGTAATCAACCCTTTTGATTATCGTTATCCTAACTCTTCATTACTAATTGCCTTCGTACTACTTGTGGCTTATTTCGAGGGTAGGAGAAGCGCATTTACTATACATTTTCCTTGTTTTTACCCTGCTTTTCAGATCCTGATTCTTTTACTTTTTGACCTTTATGTGGTTGCTGAACGCACACTTTTACAAGGATGTATTGTTACACTGTCACTGCTCTAAATACGCTTTTCTTGGAGATTTTGTGGTCGTAAATCGGTATTTATTGCCATGAGCCTTTTTCATGGCTTAATGCATTTTCCAAATAGCCTTACATTCAAGCAGATGAAGTAAGGGTGACTGTTGTATTCGTAAGGCGCGCAGAGTAGATGGTCAGTTTTACCCCAGCTCGTTATGTTTCCTCAGGGCGCAAGTCTCCGTTCGCGGACATCTCTGCCCGACCTCGCTACTCCAAAGTCGGTAAAGTGCCCTTTGTAGGGATACATGTTCCCTTCACTGGCATCGTGGGAATGTGCTCGTGAGAATTTTCCTTATAGCCAGAAAGTACCGCTAGAATGACTCCCGCAACAGGCACAGTCATCATGTCCGAAGTTAAAAGGAGCGTCATTTTTCGGTTGTTTACTCTTGCGTCGACATTTCATCCCGCGTCGCATTCAACTCTGCAAAATATTTTTAAAAAAAACTTTCTAGAAAAGTCATGGCGAGATTCGCTCAATGGTAAACCAAGCCACATCAAAAATGCCTTGGGTTTTTTGCAGGAAGACTACATAAAGATGAATCGAGGTATCAACGACAGCCAGGATCTTCCCCGAGAATACTTAGGACGGATATACGATGAAATCGCTCAATGCGAAATTCAAATGCGCTCTGATACCGCATCGCCTGGAGTGGTTGCTAATGGCGCCACTGGACATCCAACCAATGCCGCAATTACTGGTGTCCGAGATCTTATGGAATCTGTAAGTTTGCTTTTTTCGCGCCCCCCCCCCACATTTATGCGGTCCCGTGCTACGTCTCAAGCAGCGTTCACGCAATTTCAATCCTGTGCAACTTTTTTCGAGAGATTCCATAACGACTTCAGACGATTCAGTGTTTCAGGAAGTCTTGGCTTTTACTGTAACTTCGAGTGTTTTTGGATTCGTCACACTTCGTCATTGGTAATTTCGAGTTACGTTTTAGCGTTAACTTATTTTTAACTTCTTACCGTTACAAGTTTACTATTGAATTGCCGAATTCAATGTCATAAGTCATTTGGCTTAAAGACTATGACTTTTTGAATGCTCTCGCTAAGCCACATTCACATGTCCTAGATGTTTCGCTACCATTTGCACAAAACAGCTACTTTCCCCGGCATTTGTTACCCCTGTATTGGTTTTGTATCTGATTTGTCTTTGGCCATCGTATATGTGTCTGCCGAATATTTAGGCCCGTGCAGAGGGCTGATTTTGCGCCGTTCATTGCTGGACTTCCGCTCCGCAGAGTGGCCTGCTTGCCCATGCACGCCCAAATGCCCACACCAACCTTGCATTTGGTCTTCTTTTAATCCATTTACTGTGTTTTTGTGGAGACTCGTCTATATTATCTCAGGTCAGCATTACACAAGAATTCCTCGGAGCTTATTTCGTCACCGCCCGTCATAATTTGTCCTTCGTTTGGTTGTTACACTTGCTGCTTCGACTCGTCTTCGCTTTGTTTTTAATGCTAAGCTAGTTGTCATTTTTACACGATTCTAATTTCGACACATCTTCTAATAGCTGCTGGTTCAATTTCACCAAATCGCAGTGACATTATTAACATTTGCTGGCCAGTTCTATGTATTCGACATAGATGCATAGATGACACTCGAAAATCAGGGACCAAAATGGAGGACTTTCGAAAACACATGTTTTGGGCATAATTTTGCTTCGCTTTTTAATTTGTATGATCCTCACATAAAGATATTTGATGTTGTGATTAAGTTTACCCTCTAAATAAATCAGATCTAGTAGTTGCCATAGAAAACGTTGGCATTAACGTGACATTTCTCCTTCACTCCTGCATGTAGAGATTTATTTGAAAGTGTACATTTCCTAAGAACAACTAGTTTGCCATCTTGCCTCTCTGGAAAATCAACTGCCACCTGTTATCGAAGGATTGTTCTAGTTGCTACGTAGAACAGATTAGTTTATGGTATTTATCTAGCCTACTTCCATTTCCATGCTCTATTCCTGAAAATACCGTTATCGTGTGCTCTACGAACAGATCATTTTACAGATATCTTATTTGTCCTTTTTGTTCCCTCCAGGTCAGTCACATGCAATCGGAATTTACCTTCGCCACGCATTTTGAGCACGTTCGTCCAATGTTTAAGTTGGTGTGGACGCCATTTCTTGCCGCCTTTAGTGTGGGCCTTCAAGACTGCGATGACCCTCTAGTAGCTCACCACTGTCTTGAAGGTATCCAGTGCGCCATCCGGATCGCCTGTACCTTCCGTATGGAGTTGGAGCGGGACGCCTATGTTCAAGCTCTGGCTCGATTTACTCTGCTGCTCTCCACTTCTCAACACCAAAGTGGTGTTAGTGTTGCTAGTGGACAAAGTGGAGTCCCAGGAAGTTCTCTATGGCAAGTGCTCTAGCTTTTTAAATGAGTCAGTAGCCGAGGCACTTTCTAATTAAGGTACAAAATATGTCACAATTAGGGTGGGCTATTAATACAATGTTTTGTGTGATATGTTGTGGTTGTTTAATAAAGGCAAGGCAAAATGCTTCGAAAAGTGACCATGCGACATCTCAGCACGCACTTTTTTGGCGTGCTTGAGCGTAATTGTGGGAACTAAAAGCCTTGACACAAATCCTTATGTATAGTTGCTACGACGGTTCAATGTGGTATTTCTCAGCTGCTGATGCCTTTAATTCATCTAATTATTTGTTGCAATATTTACCATTGACACACTGGCAGGTGATACCGCTCCATTTTTGGAAGCCCCGCTTGTGGCACGTAACGCCTGTAACAGTGCCTTCATGAAGGGGTAAAGTTTTGTCGTGATGAAATGCCATGCTAGCTTGAGCTAAACAAATTTGATTTGAGGAACGTTTGGTGCCTTCCACACTATCCTAATACATCTGGTCGTTTCTAGTTGTATGGTATGAATATGTGCGTCTTACTAGCAGGGCGAATTCCTTCCATTTTGTGGTTTTCTGTTGAGTCACTATTTGCCTGAACTATTACTGTCAAACTTGCGTCAAGTGATTGCTTTAAATCCTTTTTTACTAAAATGCATGCGCCCGTAGAATTTCCTGCGATTTGTTAAATACATCAGGAAATAGAGGGCAGTAATGGGGTCTCATTGTGGAAGGAGGAGAGTATGTTACAAACTTGACTTAGGTCGCTGTGGGTTGAGCTGATAATTAGGGGGGATGGAATTTTAGAAAGTGAGGTCGGCCTTTAGGGAAGTCGGTTTTGACGTTAAAGCCGATCCTCGTGTCTAGTGTCTGGATTGTTGCTGAGACTAGTTTCGATGTTGGCAGTAATAGTGCAAAAAGTGAATCATTGATGTACTTATTTTAACTTGTAGGCACGTTTTAAGAGATATAAACAGCCACCCCAGGCATCCTAATACGCGCTTGACTTTAGTTTTAAGTTAGCATTGATTTATTTCGAGAGTGGGTAACTTTGGTCAGGTCTCGCACGGACAGTGTTTACGGCCTTGTGACTGGAAGCAATTCATCGATTAACTCATCTGCATCAGCGGAGTCCAACCCTGTGATAAACCCTACACCGGAAACAATGAAGTCCAAGAATGTTGACAGCATCCGCACACTTATCTCCGTGGCCCAGACTGACGGGAATTACCTTGGACACTCCTGGCTCCATATTTTGCGCTGTATCTCCCAGCTTGAGTCAGCCAATGTTATTGCTACAAATACTGCTCGCTCTCTACCCAAACGCCGTCACGGCTCATGCAAGTTCTAAATTAGCTTGTGAATATAATCTAATCTGCCAATGTTTTTACTCGTTCAATCAACACTCGGGTTCAAAATCATGGCTCATGACAAGTTTTTTTGGCTTTAAGTTATGATTTCCCAATCGGACTCTTTATGTACGCTGTAGACACCCAGTCGTCCGTCACTGATGAGATTGGAGAGACGCATGGAAAGCCCAGGGGCAAGCGAAGTGGACTCGCACCGGGCAGTTTAGCCGCTGCCACAGTCGACTCCCACAAGGCCGCGGTTCTGCAGGAGGTCATGGGTGAGACCGGCTCCCGTAGTGTGGTCGTTGCAGTTGACAAGGTGTTCTCTGGTTCAATCCGGCTCGACGGGGATGCCATAGTTGACTTTGTCAAGGCCCTATGCCAGGTATTGACATGTCGCCGTCTTCTTTTTTATGTTAAATGTTTAAACACTGCATAACTGCCATATTTAAACTGTTCACGTAATTTGTTGACGAAATCATTGAACATATTGTTTTTGCTTCTTTTAGTCCATAAAACTAGTTAATGCTTCAATTAATAATTTATTCCTCTGTCGGTAATTTTGATTTTAACCAGTTATCTATGTCTTGCGTCCTTCTTAGCCAGAAGCACGTTATTTGCTATAAGCCTGCGGGAACACTTGATTGTAATGAGGTGACTATAGTTCCAACTCCCACAGATGTGCTCTGCCAATCGGGTACTCAGATATCGGCGCTAATAAGTCAAGACAAATACTTCTCTATGAGATTGTGCCTTCGTGTGTTCTGCTACCTTCCTAGAGTCCGCTTTTACCTCTGAAAAATCTTTTGTAAGGATTATAGAACTTGAAGTTTTTTGTGAATTTCATCACTGTTCGTGTAAATTTGGAGTTTTTCTGTATTTTTTTCGTACTATAGTCTTTATTTACATGTCCACGGTGCAAAAAGTGCGCGTAGAAGAAGCCGTATATACATAGCGTACTGTTTTTATACAAACTGACTTACCAGTGAATGTTTGTCAAACTGGTTCCTTTTCGGAGATGAGCACACCGAGGTCGATCGCTTGAAAAAAGCGAGACTCGGATCGTTGGAAAATTAAACTCTTTTTTTCTAATTAAGATAGGTAATTAGTATAATTCATCTGTAACAAATGAATTTTGAAGGTAAACTTACAACATCCATGTTGCACTGCGACTCATTGACTGGGTCACCAAATCCAAGATGTCGCCCTGCGCGCAAACGTGAACAGTGAAATAATGGTCTGTTCAATATACCAGGGTTGATATTACATTAACTTTCTCACTAAAGTGTGTACCTTTGCATGTAGAGGATAGTGGATGCATGTCAAGTATATACCCCAAAGTAACCGTCTCATTAAGAACACATATTTGTCAATATTGGAACTTCCTTGCTTTAAATTATGAATGTAGAATATAACTAGTCCATTCTATTGTAACAAACATTCAGTTAGAATCCATTAAGCATGACCTCGTGAAGGCCACTGCGCTTTCGCGTGTTGTCATGGGCAACGTAAACCTTCACGTATCCCTTTTTCTTCCAACAGTCACTCAACAACACACCAACCACCCTTAACCACATGCGTGTAAAATGCATGGTAGTGAAGCTCCATTTCGGCATGCTTCGAATTCGTTTTTTTGGTTTTAGGTATACTGGCAATGACTTTGACGTTATTGCTGTGTCCCTTTTGCGTTCGGTCTTTCACTGAAGATCCACAAACAGCAATGCGTCGTTGCAACTTATAACATAAAGCTGTTTTTGTCTTTTGGTGACATATTTGTGCCTCAGCTAGCCTGTGCGAATTTGGGTGTATAACGAAATTCTTATGCTGTGTACTCACATAATGTTAATCTTTGAGAGGAGGACCCCATTTCAGGCGTATTACAGAAACGATTCTGTGAAATTTGATTTGCTAACCGAATTGCTAATGCTGGCACTAATACGTAGATAAGATGACTTGACCACATCCCAAAGCAGTCTGAGAAATCATTGGCATTTTATTTAATTAAAGCAATCCAAATCCAATTGTTTGGAATGGACTGGGTTGTTGTTGTTGTTGTTGTTGTTGTTGTTGTCTACGCGTCTCCCTCTACGTATTTCTTTACCTTAACGGCTTAGTATCGGGGATTTTATCCGAACATATTTGCAACCACAAGGTTACTAGTCTTGGTGTTTTTTATTTAAGGGTTACAATTAAGTGTCACCTCTTAATGTGTTCCATGTTTCATTGTCAACAGTGTCTGATGCTAACGGCATTATTTGGTTTAGATGATGTATTTTGATTTCTTGGGAATCCTTCTTATAATGTCATTTAGTAAGTTTTGTTTTCTGATCCCATACTTTCTGGTAGCATTACTTTGCGAATGTTGTCTAATAGCTTTCAAAGGTATGTTGGTGACTGGCTGAGGACGCCTATTTCGTAGATGAGTGCATCTGCACATATGCATTAATGCCTCACTTGCTCCCATCGTTTTAGGTATCACTGGAGGAGCTGGCACTTCCCCAACCAAGTCCGTCACTGATGAGATTGGAGAGACGCATGGGCCTTCAAGACTGCGATGAGCCTCTAGTAGCTCACCACTATCTCGAATGTATCGAGTTTGTGTCAGTTAATCTATCCCCGTACTAAAATTTCTAATTTTTATTAGTTCATAAATTTTTAGTTTTCATTATGTAGTTTGTTGCTGTCATGTGGGTATTACTTAAGCACATTTTGTCAAATTCGTCTATACGTATCGTCCAACCTTTTTCTTGTTCTTGTTTTGTTAGGCAGTGTCTTGAGGGTACAGTTGCTGCTAAAGAGCACTGATAGTTCAAATCAACTATTAAGGTATGGTGAATTCAGTTATTGCCTAATACACATAGTTGGAAGCAGAAATAACAAGGGAATGCTTTAAGACGGCTGTGTGTTACCGTTGAGAGTTCAATTTAATGTTATTAACAAATTTCTTTGGTGCTAACTTTTGTTTCTCTGTCAACGAATCGTTAATTTGAATCAATAATGGAAGTATTTAAGCAAAATATTGATATTTATTTATTTAATAGTTTGAAGGGAAGCCTTAATAGTAACATGGTTTGACCAAATGTCGTTGAATTTCCTGACTTTAGCAGTCATTAAATTTTAGGTATTTATTTTTAGGAAGATTAAACTAGTAAACACTGTCTTGTGTAGATGGTTCTACAGATTACTGACTTGATCTTCACATGTGTCCCTACAAAGATAATGACCACATTAAATATTCTTATATGATTTGCACAAATTTACAAAACACATTTTAACCGTCCTTGGATGTTTTAAAAAGGTTTGTCTACGGTTCCGTCATGCCGCCATTTATATAATGTTGAGATTACTGCAATCTCAGAGCTATTACCCGCGTTTATGCAATGGACAGAAAATCGGCACATCGAGTAACGCAACACACATACAGGTTTACACGATTTTGCCTTGTAAACATTCAACAACCCCATCAGAATTCTCTGTTTAATCTGTGAAGTAAACAGGAGTTAGGTGACTTCAGCCAGTCTAAATATATCACTAGATCGAGGAAGTGTAGATATAAGTTATAAATAACAACAGATTTACGCAATAGCGGAAAAATTAAAGAGATATTTACTAAGTCACGAATTCTTTCAAACGAATGGTAGTAGTTGATGCAAAGCATCTTAAGTTTTTTCAAACTGCTAACCTTCGCCAATGCAAGTATGTTTAGGAAAATTCATAGGATTGACATTTTATATATAACACTTATAATGAATTTGATGAATAATTTGTCCAAGTACGCCAATGGTCCTATAAATCAAGGCGCGGTTTTTGATCTAACGTCGGTTTCGTATTCGCCCGCTTTGCTTTATGCAACTATGAAAGCTGCAGATGTATGTATATAATGTAAAGCCATATTCGTAGCTACCGATTTATAATTGTCCTATTGATGATGACAAGGCATATGTTCTTGAACCAATACCTGACTCCGCGGTCAGGACGTGGTTACTAAATATAATTTCGCCTGCTAGACGTTCAGTCGTCAACTGGTATGGAACGGCGGAGGTACTATGAATTACTTTATCTAATTTTCTAGACGAATACACAAAAGTCGGTAAAATTCGTTCTTGAAAAATCTATGGGTTTGTAAACCCATTTTAACATTTGACCCTTGACCTAGCCGTTTATCAACACATTCAAAACGATCCTGTCATTGTGGCTCGAGGAGGCTTTATTTCGGTCTGTGGCCTAGGTGGTATTGTTCTTGGAAGTAGAGGTGGGTTAGAATAATTGTCTCGATCTTCTCTAGGTGGGGTTCTTCGTCAAATCGCTTATGGAAGTATTGGTTCATGTCTCGGGACAGCTTTATGCTACCCATCGTGTACATTTAAAGCGATTAACTATGCTTGGGATTCTGGAGCTAGCAAAATTATTGAATCGTCGGAGATGCTTAAGCGAAAATATAAGAGTAAGTACGCAGAATGTAGCTTTTAAAATCGCTGGCTTCGTCAAATTGTTAATTTTATTTTTTGTAGGTTGACCGTGTTTTCTGGTCTCTTTTTGTCAGTTGCTGTTTTAAGCATGGAATTTTGAACAGAATATTCTATTTGCTTTTTTTTCAAGAAACAGCACCCCTTAAATCTTGTAGATTCAGTTGCTCGATTGAAGTCGGCCACACAAACTATGACATTTTTAAAATTTTTTATGTGCGTGCAGGTAGGCTTTAGAACATTTGTACTACGGGAATTATACTTGAGCTTATTGTCTCAAGTATTTATCCTGAAATCGATGTTTTTAAAATGAATAAATACGCCTACTGCTGCTTCTACTCTCTGTTCTTGGGTTTTATGTATGATATCCTTTCCTGCTGTAGACGAATTTGCTATGGGATATCTCGGTAATAACAAATCCGAAAAGATCCTAAATTATTTTGGATAATCTCTCTGCTCTCGGTCTTGAATGTAATTCGCCGAGTATGCTAGTCCTATTAATATTTACGCTTTTGCTACATAATTCTTGCAAAGTTAATCTTCGCATATTTGACTGGTTTTTGCATGTCGTCACGGTGCTTTTGTTTAACGGTTGACATCAACTCACTTTTTCGTGCTTAACCACAATCTCCTCTAGAAAACTATCATTTTCGATCATTACCTTGTGAGGGGTTGCGACATAAGTTTTCATTAGAAGTGGTAATTGTAGCTACTTGTGACGAAACTTCGGTCACGATCGGATTGCCGTTAGATGAAATAAGTGTCTTACGTGCTTAGTCCTTTAGACGTACTTTATTTGCATGGTCAAGATAGGGCACGGGTTGTATTACATAAGAAGGTATGAAATTTCTGTAGTCATATCTTTATGGTTATGCAGTTGCGTTGAAAATTTTATCTTGGCTATACATGCTGGAGACTTTTTGCGAAATTGTATTTCTGGTTTAAACGCTCAAGTCTTGTGTGTTCTACTATGTAGGTCTAGTTATTCCGCCCTCCCCACAAGTCAGCATGTTTATTATTACAACATTTAAATTATACTTGCTTTTCGCATGTAATATCTGCGAGACAACCGCCCGTTCCGCGCTAGGTTTTATTTGCTTCATCACTAACTTGGGTACCTACAAAACACCTGTAGTGGTCAACAAAGTAATTTGTCCAATCAATCACGGGCGAACAGCAATTGGATATGTATTTATCAAATCCCAATTTTGTCCGACCTGCAAGACGAGTGATACTTGTTAAAAGACGAGTTTGCAGAAGGGCAGTGCAATCTCTCAGTTGTTTCGCTCCTGTGTTTCTGAGTTTCCTCTCCTGATTATAAAGTGTGCAACAGCCAAGGGGAAAAAGTAGCTTTGCTGTCGTAAAAGGACCATGATTCTGAGTTGGCATAGTCGAATTCGCTAACAAAGCGCACTTCCAGAGACTAAACTCTGAAGATGACGGGGCGCACATCACTGGATTGTTTCATGTTAGTAAACAGTCTCTCGACACTACATTTTCAATTAAAGAGTGGCGTTCCTAGCCCTTTTCTGATGTATTGTGTGGGTCTTTTCGTTTACTCGAGCAACGAACATGCATTAGCCTGATTCTACTGTCTTAACCAAAAAAATTTTCATCTAGCGATCGTTATAATGTTCTGGACTTTCATTTTCAAGTTTAGTCACTATAAATCTGGAAAAATGCACTGAAACCGTTAAGTGAAAACGAAATTAGACAACTTCCCGCGGATTTATACATGTGATAGGTGACATGACAGCGAAGTTTGTATAACTAAAACAGCAAATATCAACGAGAGAACAGTGTTGGTGTAATAGAGCAGCCGTTGGATCAGAAAATTCGAGTGGCTTGACACTGAAATGAATGTCAAAAATTTACCGAGGTAAATTCTCATTGTTTTTGCAATGACAGACGAGACAATATAGCTGTTATCGAAAATAGGCACACCGTAGATTAAAAAGTAATCTGCAGGCAAAGATTTTTCGTCTCATGTTGAGGAAATACTCAGCAGTGAAATATAGCTTGATTTCCTAGGCTTCCTTCCATTCAAAGGAAATGAACCAAATAAAAATCCTTAGGTTATTAATTTTCTCCTGTTAAGAATCAGTGGAGCTTGTATTTATGATTCGTTTTTAGTAATTAGACACTAAATTTCAGACAAAAATGTGAAAATTTAAGACAAATACTATATATTTATCACATCAAACGTGTTTTTATGTCTGAAAGCTTGTAAAAGCTTAAATTATTTGTTTAAATATATTTTTGTAATATTTGTTTTTGTACATCCAAATAAGATTAGGTCGCGCGTCGGCCTTGATCTAATAATATCGTGGACGTGCACGCTGGTTCGTCGATTTGTATGGACCATTGCATCGCGTTTATTTATGGTGTCCTGTGTTGAGATAGTGCCAAGATAATTCCCTGTGGGCAAAGCACGAAATGCACAAGACCTAAACATTTGTTAGCTCTCATTAATGTCATGTTGATACACATTACTCGCCTTTCTATCATCTTTAGATTCCGGAGAAAAATTTCGATTAAATTCTGATATGTTCGGATGTATTATTATTAGTTAATTAGTAGGGTACGGTGCTCGATTTATTCACTCGTTTCCCGCGCGGCAGTTGGTGCATTATTCGCAGATCACATTGTAGTAGTTTTCTCTTGTAGATAGGCTTATTTGGTTTAACACTCAACTTTTTTCCCTTGAATATTCTATTCCACCTTTTTTTCTTGAGCATAGGATAAGTCTTGCCTATGTACTATGGTGTTCATTGGTGGTTTTTCTCATGACTGCAAAGATTTGTACCCTTGTATGCTTGCGGCAAAGTACATTTTTCAGATACTCTTCCAGCACACTGATTTTTCAATGCTCTTTCAAGGTTAATGGTGGAAATAGAGAAGATAAATGAAATAGTTGAAGCGAAGGACATTGACAGCAATGTTGCGTCTAGGACACAAGTAAAGGTAAGATTGTTTTCGTGGTTACTTTTCGCCATTATGCAGTGCGCTCACTCCTTCAGGCAGGAATAAAATATTTTCGACTGGTTGATGCTGGTTTTTCCATCCCTTGCGTATTTAAGTCATGTTTTTTTCTCTAATAACTCATTAGTTTATTGTTTGGTTTAATTTCTAGAGTGCACGTCCTTTGCTTAACCATGCCATTTGTTTATCCTTTTTTTCTTCTGTTTGCCATGTCTGGCATTTCCTCATTACGACGTAACTTGACTAAATTTTCGTTTCGGAAATAAAGTTAGGTGCACCATTTCTATTACTTCCTCACCGTATTTGACGAGTGAAAAATACTCCTAAACCTTGAATACAACTAATTTTTCGACGCATTCGATTTTGAATAGGGCAATGTTTTGCTAAATTACCGCTTCTGTTAGGTTTTCTTTTCTGTATCAAACAAAACTTTTAGGTTTCGAAATCTGCGAAACGCAATCAGAAGCGGAAAGCTGCCCGTGAAGCTAAACGTGCTGCACGAGCCAACCAACCAACCAAGCCCATTAAGGTATGTACAGTTTGTGTTCATAAATGATTTGCATTAAATTTCTGTACTGTTACTCTGGTTTTACTTTTCACAGTTCTACATGATATAAAGGTCGTTATATTGCTATTGTTTTAAAATGGAAACTATTTTATGCTTTCGCCTATACTCGCCGTTTTAGGCCCCACGACTACCGTCTTCGGTTGTCTTACCCGACCATCCAGTTGCCTCTGATAACATCCTAGATGATGTCGCTTTGCTTGCTGAAATTAAACGACGCCTTAGTATGTTTTGAATCTTTTTTTTTTTCAAATGTTTATCGGGATGTGTATCGTGATGATTTTTACTGTTGTAATATGATTATTTTTCTGTCTCTTTTCTACTTTATTCAGGTCAAAGATGGCACCAATTAAATCTGTGAAAATATAAATTTTTCTCAAAAATTAACTAGAACCACCGATATTGCCTATTCTAATTTATTGAAAATGAATGAATTTTCCATATTTTACTCTTCCATGTTGGTGTTACCACTTGAGTATCAAATTAACATTTAGCACTCGTTTCATGCATGAATTATTCAGGTAGCATCCTACGCGCCAGTATTTTTCTACTCCATAGGGATAACTTTGACAATAGTATTGTCCACATGTTTTCGAATAAACTTGATTTTCTCTATAAGTGCCAATGTCCTGGTCACTAATCTCAATACCGGCTCAATGGGCCTCGATTTGACGCCCTTTAAGCACGTAAATTATATAACTGGTAACTTCGTTCCAATAATAGATTTACCTCCACTTTTGTTTTATCGTCAACATCTCCAGATCAAGAATAGATCTCATAGCTCAATTTAGCAACTACATGCTGACCTTTTAGATGACCTTAATGCCCTGACAGTTCGTATTTCGCCGGTGCCCAAAAACTGCCCACTCATTTTACTGCAGGACCTCTGTCCAACATCACTATCGGTGCGTTTACCTTCAAGACGGAATTCGCGGTACGTATGCATTTGGTGCTGAAGACGTTGCCTTGTTGATAGTGTTTCTACTTCCTGTGCCACATAGGGTCGTCCTTGTCCATCCACCCCAAACTGCTTACAACTACAGTTTGAAAATACTTTCAGAGCATTTATTTAGGCAGAATTTGAAGTTGTGTCCTTAATCTTAAGATTTTATCGGGTGCTTTATTATTACGATGACAGTTCCAATTTAGATAAATTTGTAACGCTGTCTTCTTATTGACAAAAAGGATTTCCACGTTCGTAATAATTGGCGAGGCGTGATACAAACAATAATTGTGGTGATTGTATTTATCACATTTATTTGACTTTCCTCCTCCTAGGTACGCCTTCATCGAATTCAAAACCGTAGCTGAAGCTAAAAGTGCAACAAAGGACGTGACGGGTAAATTGCTAGACGGCAAAGTCATCACAGCGACTATGTGCAGTGATCGACTTGGTGAGACGTTACCTAGTTGGAAGCTTCCAACTGAACGTGGGCTCGAGGACTTCAATCTTACCTGCCTCTTTGTGTCACATTTGCCGCGATTTACGGAACGTACTGATTTGGCTCAGGTTTTCCGCAACGCTGCCACCATCAAGTTTGATAAGCTTGCCGATGGTTCTTGCAAAGGGTGATTTTGAGGTTTACTTTCTCGTCAGGTTCCTTTTTTTTTGTTTCAAGTGGTGCTACCACCGGCAACGTGGATCAACTTCATCCACAGTGATATTTAATAATTCTTTTTTAATCTCGTACATGTTGACCCACGTCAGATTTCCATGATAATTTTGGAAGTAGTGCCATCATTTCCTGGTTTGCGCACTATATTGGATCTAGCCCTGCAAGAACTCATTCTCTGAAATGATCAAGTGTCGCAAATAAGTGAATGTGTGGCTACGCGCTTCTAAGGTGCAGCTCAAGGTAAACTGACGGAGGATATATTAACAACGTGTTGTGATTTCCCTCGCAGTGGTGAAAAAGTCTGAATATGTGTCGTCGCGTATTTCACCAGACAGCTTTACCATGGGTTATGCCTTCAAAAGCGGTATTGAGAGTTTCAGGCTTCCCTTCCTTTCTCAAATGTATCCACGTTCAAAGATCCAACCGGATATACTGCACTCGTGATGATCTATTGACTAGGCCATTTTGTGCAAATATGTGTATTCCTTGGAAGAACACCATAACTACGAGTGTCTGAAGGCCATTATTTGCGTCGATGGCACACGCACGGGAAGTCTCCGTGGTGAGGGAACCCCTATTTCGATAGCCTGTGGTTGTCATCACTGGAAGCTACCAAACAGGTCTTGCACTTGTTTGTCGCGCGAAATGATGGCTCGGTTACGGAAGTCGTCACTTCCTATCTGCTTTACTCTCTTAGGCCAGGTGCGACCCTGTGGAAATTTTGAGGGCTTGAAAGCAGTCAGAGCCTGTCACACACGCACCTCGCCAGAATCCTGTATCAATATCATTTGTAACCTTTCCTGGCTAGATGCATTAATGGCCCATGACTTTTCAAAACTCGACAATTGCCTAAGTGTGTACAACACCCGAAACCGTTTTTGTTCTACGTTTTTTCCCGAATTATACCTTGGCATCTTTCGGTACAGATCTTGCCTTCTGAATTACCGATCGCGCGAAGATGCGCAAAACGACTTTGAAAAGCTCCACGGAGCTCTATTCCATGGCATCCCCGTCCATGTGAACTTTGCCCTAAAGGTAATTAAGGAATCTTGATTCGAGATTTTTTCGACAAATATAACACCAGTGTGCACTTTTTAGTCCAAGCAAAGCAAACCTACTAGTAGCGGACCAATTTTGCTGAATCGAGGATCAGTGAAGCCCCAGAAACGCAAGCTAGAGACTGATGGTGAGGTTCTCGCGGAAAAGGAAAATCGAAAAAGGCCTCGATCGGAAGACAGGGCATGCGTTGAATCGTCACGGTGTACAAAAAAGCAGACCGAAGAGAAAGAATTCACAGTCTCTAAGTCCCCGGAATCTGTTACCGCAAATCAAGTCAAACTACAACCGTACCAGTTATCACGAAGCTCGGATAAGAAGAAGGTAAAAAAGAAGGCGAGAAAGTCGTCTAAATAGATCGATTTTTCAAGTTTTTCTACAATAAATCGTGTAAATCTTTTTCTGGTTTTCATTTGTCTTGCGAAGTCAACCAGTGTCAGCCGCTTCGCAAATGGCTGGGTTCTTCTACATCAGTGTACCCAACTAAGCTTGAGACCGAAAGACGAAGTGCTAACGTTAGTCAACAGGCCGCCGATACGTGCGATCAAAAATAACCACTAAGTCCAGCTACTAGGCGAGTCGTTGGAGGCTTTAACACTTGCTTTACGTTATTACCAATTTATAAATAATAAGAGATATTTTTGAAATTGGCGTACCATGCATTTGAAGGGGCTAGGGTAGAACATATGAGTAGACAGCTCATTGAAAATTAGAAAGCTCGGAAACCATGCCGTGTTTTTGATGTCTTTTCGTAATTTGGGTTCCGGATCTCACCAAATTCACAAACTGGAGAGCTTGGAGTTTTACATGGAGGTCTCCAACCGTCGTCAATACTGCACGAATTGCACTTAATGATGTCGTTGTCTTTCTGAGCCATCAGCTAAAGAAATAACGTCAATTCCAGGCATTAATTACCTTCACTTTCCGAAGGCCATCTGCGGGACCATCAATGTCGAGCAAAAAGTAGTGGCCCTCGTATTGCCTTTCACCTCCAACACGATAAACCTGTGGCAAACGTCTCCGACCGAGATTCTTTACATTAAAAACGACGTGGTCGTTGTCAAATAATCGCAAAACATGTCTTTTCAAGGCTGCCTTAACTGCATCATGCCCAAGAGCCTTTATAATAAGCGGCATTTCGTACCGCGCCATTGCAATGTGGTGTGGTGTGGCGTCGGATTAGGGCGCAGACATGTTGGACCACCTGCCTCAGCCAATCCCGTGTCTCTCTGCGATCCAATGGCATTCGGGAAAGGAAGGCAGCCAACCAGAGGAGGACATGGATGAGATGCAGTATATAAAAAGCGGCGTGGCCAGCGTTGTGGACTCGGATGGAAGGCGCCTGACGTGTGGCTCTGGCTTCTGATTGGTCAATAAAGCCTGTTCTGTTGTACCGGTCTT